>CAEGAG010144620.1:0-45130 GCA_903067065.1 Brachyrhaphis terrabensis
ATAGATAGATAGATAGATAGATAGATAGATAGATAGATAGATAGATAGATAGATAGATAGATAGATAGATAGATAGAACAAAGGAAGTCAAAGAGGTTTTAAAGGGATGAGAACCATCGCTAAATGCTAAATGGGGCACAGATGTTCCTCTCGGCCCCTGGAGTGGTGCCTCTACTGCCCTGGACTTTCACCAGACTCTCAGCCTCATTCCTCCTCTCCTCGTCTCTATCCTCTCACTACACGGCCGTATCAACTGTAAGTGGCTCACACGCGCTAAGTGCCAGCTGAGCTCCGTCGTTGGACCCGTCTGTTGACCCTCTGCTACCCAGCCACAGCTACCCGTCACTGGGGCTCCATGGCCTCTGGGGCGCGCGCGGCTCTCTCCTCCTTTTACTGTAGCCGCAGCTGGAAGGAGGGATGAACGAAGGCTCCCACTGTGAAGTGTGCTTTAGTTGAGGACTTTTTTATTTGAATAAATCTACATAAAATGCAAGTTTTGAATTAAACAGCAGCTTTCTTTTTGTACTGCACCTCTCCAAAGGGATTCATAAGTATTGAGCTTTTAATGTTTTTTGTCACATCACAACCAAAATTTGGATTTCATCTGATGGAACGCAACAAAGGAATGGATAACTATTTGCTTTTCATTAAGCAAAAAAATCAAAAAATAATAAAAAAAAAATCAGAAAAATGTGGCAAACATCTTTTACTCCAATTACTGCTGCAGTACTTCTTCCACATGTTTGCTGTGTCAAAAAAGAGTTTGACACAGCAAATGTCATATTGACATAGATCTCTGCAGCTCCTCCAAAGATACAATAGGCCTTTTCGCTGCTTCTGTAATTAGTGCTGTCCTTGTCTGGCCTGTCCGTTTATGTGGACCACTATGTCTTGGTAGACTTGCAATTGTCATTGTCTTTCCAGTTCCAGGTATTTGATTGAACAATGCTACATTTTATCACCACACCATGCCTTAAAATCCAGTGCAGCCAATGCTATAAGTGGCATTACAAGCATTTAAGTTATGCTGAATTTTCTGGCTGTCCAGAAAACCGTTGCATGGTTGGGGAGACCAAAAAGCAGTACTGTCCGTCCACTCTCCTCATTCTGACACCACCAGCCACATCATCCGCCACAAGCTCTGTCAAAATAGTGTTTTTACAGCTTATGGCACCTGATACACCCGAACCCCTCCAAGGCTCTAGACTTCACACTGAAATTGCCAGCGCAGCCACAGATGTCAACCAGCCACACACTTACAGACACACGCTCATACATGTACACCCACGGCACTCCGTCAACTCTTAAGGAACGGACGGAACCTTGGGCTTGCTTTTAGAGCGCACTGAGGCATTTTATAGGACAGCACTTAGGCGAAGCCATTGTTGCCACACAAGCACACAGTGGCTGGAGCTCCCTCACGCCTCCGTACACTCCAATGGGCGACAATGGGAAGGGCGGGCACGTACTGCCAAAGAAGAAGAAGAGGGAGAAAGAAAGAGCCAGAGAAATGAAGGGATCAGGGCAGTCTCTCGTTCATCCATCCATCAGTCCGAGCAACATCCACCCCCCTCCACCTACGCCTCCCCTCCACTTTGCTTAATCCTTCTCCTCGGCTATCTGGGGGGTTATGTCAAACACTCAACATGCTCACACTCTATGAACATCCACAATGGCACGTACAGTCAATGCATAGTATTTTCATCCACATATCCTTGAGGGGGAAACTTAACAATTACAGCAACACACCCCTACACACGCACACACACACTGTATATCCAAACGCTCACAGCAGCAGGTTCACAGTACTAGCGTGGGAGCAGGAGAATGTCTTTATGGGATTTTCACACTTTGTTGGCAATTAGTTAGTTGTATAAATTAACACAAAGTACAGCAGGGCTCTCTGCGCCATTGTTTGCTGTGATTAGTCTTCTGGCTTTGGGAAGAAGAAGGTGAGTGAGATCTTCAAAAGAAAAAGCCAAAACAGCAGAAAGAGGACTTTTGACTAAATAAAATGCTTTTCAGATCAAGAGCTTTTAAATCTGCTGCTGATTTTCACCAGACAGACATTTGGCTTCATCTTCACGAGGCTAAACTCTGCCTTGACCTCTTTTCGGAGAGATTTTGAACTCTGTGATTTGATTTGTTTGCCTCACAACATACTTTCTGACCCAGTGTTGAGTCAAAAGTCACTGTCAAAGAACAACACCAACAACAACAACAAAAAAACCCAGAAAGCTTGAAAGGAGCTCTTGCTTCGAATTTCTCATTAATGTAAAACAATTCCTTTTTTTTTATTTACCGCTCTTCGTCGTTATCCGGTTGTCATTGTGTCAGTTAACTTTGCAGGATTCGCTGTAGACGGAGGGAGGGAACGGGGGATCATCGCAGACATGGCTCACAATTCAATTCGAGTTAATTCTGGGCTTTCTTCCTCTTCTTCTTCTTCTTCTCTCCCTTTGTGGCATGAGAAACAGGCAACGTCATGGGGCAAACCTGAGGCCTATTGTGAGGCTTGCCATTGTTGGGTTGATGAAAGGCGCATTCAAGTCACTTTTTTTCTTATTGAATTGTTTTGCGTCTGCTTTTCAACGTCCCATTCTCTCCCCGGTCTTGCACAAGACAATCGGTGGGGATGAAACTCCTTTCTGCCATTCTTCCCAGTTCAGATGAGCAATATTAAGGAGATGAATGGTATGTGTGTGTGTGTGTGTATCTGCATTCATGTGTGTGTGCGTATGTGTTTTTTCAGAGGAGAAAAACAGTGCCCAAGCTTTTGTCCGGTCCGTGTGCATGAAGGGGCTTAGACAGGGTAGAGAAGGTCCTGTGGTTTTCCAGAAGGTGTGTGTGTGTGTGTCTGTGTGTGTTATTGGACCCCCTGGCGTGGCATTAAGTTAAGGACAAAAGGTTGAGTTCATGAATCACTGAATTTCCATAGATTAGTAGCTGTGATCTTCTCCTAGTCCAATTTTAATTATTATTATTATTTTTTTACATTTTGTGTATTAGAGTTAATAAAGCGTTACTTGTCAAGTTTCCTTTGAAATATCTCTTTGCCAGTTTTTAGGAGCCTAATTATTCAGCATCATGTTCAGTGACCAAATCTGTGGAATCCATAGCGTATCAACGTAACGCTCATGAAACGCAATCTGCCGCCACTTTTCCTCACTTTCTGTTATTTCCCTTTCTCGGCCTTTTCTCCCATTCCCATGGAGAGTCTGAGGAATGTTTTTATGCTGTAAAATGCCCGCAAGATTAATGAGTTTTGTGCAGAGTGCTCTGACTTTCATTTGTCCCTCAATTACTGTATCAAAAGGACATGAAATGCTTGGAAAAAAAAAATATCTCAAAACTTTTCAAACGAGGCACTTAAGCAACAAAAGCACTCCAAGGAACATTGTGGAAAGCAATTGGCCTCTGAAGTTCGAATCGTTTTTCAAAAGGCCAAATGACAGCAGCCGAAACACTTTTATTTACCACGAAGAATGATCAAGTCATCCAACAACTATCTTCCATTAACAGCACATACCAGCAGTTACTTTGTGAGTAGGTGGAAGTTGCTTTTTGAAATAAAAAAATGTTTGGCTTTTCCTTTTGACACTGTGCCACAACTAACTAATAAAAAGCTTTGCTGCAAGGCCTCAAGACATCTTCGTTCCATGCTTGTTTGTCTCAGCGCGTTTGCTCAGGAGTGGATTATTTAGCTAACTTTAAATGATATGCAGATTAGTTTGATGTTGCAACATCGTGTGTTATGTATGTAAACAGTGTTGGTTGTGAAACCGGTGTTTGACTTATTTCCAGCTGTTTTGAGTACTATTTCAAGTAGTATTAAATTATCTGAAAAAAACCCAAAAACTTCCACTTATTTTATTTGAAATGTCTATTTTTATTGACCCATTTCAGTACCTCTGACTCTTGACTTAAATCTTCCACTGACTAAATCCCCCCAATGAGGAAAAATCCAAAACTACCTAAATCTTATGCATGTTTTTCTATATGTTTGCATGTTTATATGAACATTTATTACAGATGCATCAATCCAATATTAATATCTGTATCGGTCCTGATATTGGAAAAATAATATATAGCTGGGGTATCATGACAGTGTACCTGATCCTTAAGGGCAGATCTATTCAGTTTAATTCTATGATTTTTTTTCTTCCTCTGAGCGACATCATGCTTTATTTTTTTATATATATTATATCTAAAATTTCTAATTCCTCTTTCTGAACCATTTAAAAGAAGATTTGTTTCAGTTTATTCTTTACATGTTCGACCTATTGTTTTGGTCAGTTTCAGTTTCTTTAATATTTATTTTACATTGGCTGTTTTACTCCTTATTTCACTGACTGAACAAATTAAAGTTGTTTTTACATGTTTGACCAAGCTTGTGAAAGAAAATGTTGTTGAATTTGACTGTGCTGTACTGGTGTAAATTGCCAAATAAATGAGTAGTTCATTACATTTATGTCTGTGTTTGAAAAACAAAAAGTTTGAAGTCAGTTCAGCTCGACTGTTTCTCTATGTTGAATTGGTATCTGCCAATTCTAAACCTCAAATATCGGCATTATTACCAGAAATGAAAAAAAGTGGATTGCTGCATTTCTAATGTTCATGTGACCTTTCCAAAGCAGACAGTCCTGCAGGTCTACTCCAAAATTCTTGCACCTTTATTGAAACATTAGAGCCTACTGTAGAGTACAACGCACTTTAAACGGACAACTTCTCTGCTATAGATATTCTTAATCAAAAGTGAAATTTACTACTTAACATACTGCTTCATTATTTAGTCTGTTTATCTTAAAATATATGATTTTCTACCTTTTTGAATGATGCAGGCATTGAAAAACAAAGTGCCCTTTTTGCGTGCGGCGTAGTCAGAGCATTGCCAGAGAGCAACAAGTCGTCCAGTCACTGTCATTACCCGGCGCGCCGCCCCACTGGTGAGATATCCTTTCAGCCAGCCAGCGAGCCGGCCACTCATCTGCCCCATCAGCCGGTCAGTGTGTCAGTCTTTGAAGCCACGCGGTCTTTATTAATTAACCTCTGGCTGGCCGGTCAGAGGGTGGGAGCACTAGATGAAGTGGCGCTGTCTATGCTGTCAGCCTCAGGGGTCGCGAGCAGAGCCCGCAGCATGACCCCGGCTTATTTGAGCCAGATGTTGGGAGACAAGCATCTCAAGAGCTGCTCTACAACCCCCTCTTCATTGGCTGCATTCTTTTCCTTCACCACTGCTTGGCCAGCAGAACAGACATCCCCAGCTAATCATGTCCCGTACTACTTTGGTTCTCTTTACCTCTTCCTCTCTTTTCTCCTCCTTCCTCATTTGGCCCGCTGCCGCTTTCCGCTTCACTCCAGGGGGAAAAAAGCAGAGTGTGTGCGCCTCCTGGCACCATGCCCACTCTCATCCTTTTCTCCCAATCCC
Organism: Brachyrhaphis terrabensis; assembly: GCA_903067065.1. Classification (NCBI taxonomy): domain Eukaryota; kingdom Metazoa; phylum Chordata; class Actinopteri; order Cyprinodontiformes; family Poeciliidae; genus Brachyrhaphis; species Brachyrhaphis terrabensis. The sequence continues at coordinate 5,429 of CAEGAG010144620.1, forward strand.
TTCTTTTTTCTCTCTCCTTTTATTCTTCCCTCATCCCCTTCTTCTCATCCTTGATCTGCATTTCTCTTTTCTTCTACCTTCCCTTCATCATCTGCCTTTGTCTCCATCACTCTCTCCACCTGCTCCTAATCACTCCCCCTCCATCTCTTGCACTCATTCATACCCCGCTGCCCCCCCCTCCCTCCCCTCATCTCTCTCTCTCTCTCTCCTCCTCAGCTGGGCTCAGGAGCGGTGAACAGGTGTTGTCTCCTTTTGATTTGGGTGCGTTCAGATTAATGCTGTCAGCTCAGCTGTTAAAACAACTGCCACCGCCAGATGCCAGTCAGTTTGGGGCTGGAGTTGTCACCTACACACAAACTCGCGCAGACACACACAAACGTAGTAACCCACACACACACACACATGTTCACGCATCCAGATAGACTCAGATATAAGCGTGCACACACATGACCTGTGTGTGGGAAGGGGGAGTTGGGGGTTTGCAGTAATACTGACGAAGCAAGTCAGCTGTTGTGTGTCAGGCTTGTCAATAATCAAGGTGTGTGTTTATGTAGAGTCACTGAAACATCACAGTCAGCAGGTAGAAAGCAGGTGTCTGTTTGAGTGCAGTCATCATTAAAACGTTGTCAGAGATGCAAAACACTGATGTTTTTTACATTTCTTTCACTAAAAGGTTAAATAATTTTGTGGATTTTTCTAAGGAAATTGCAGCAGAGGTTTAGAGCCACAAAAAATAAAGAATTCTGAGATCAAAAGTCAGAATATTTTTTCCTTTCTTTTACCGTGGCTACAATCCTCTTCCATTTGCTTTTTTTTGGTCTCTTGATATAACCTATGTTATATTTTCTGAACCAGATCTGATCTGTTCAAGTCAGGACAAGTTTCTCATTTACCCATAGAGCAAATCTGCCTGACGATGATAAGAAATTATAAATTTGATATTGATTTTTCAGGATTTAAGAACACCTCCATTTGATCAGAGAAAGTCTGTGACACAAACTCTGAGCCAAAAGGTAGGCGTTTGGCCAGAAGAAAACTGGGTAAAAAAAAAAAAATCTAAATTGTTGCCTAACTTTGTGAAATGTGTTTACACTCTGACTTGATTGCCAGAATTCTCTCGCTAATTACATTTGCAACACTCAGAAGTGAATGGACCCAAAGGCATTTGTCTGTTTTTAAATGAAAACTCTTGATAGAACAGGACAAATTAATTTCGTTTTATTTTTTCCAAGTTAGGTATTTTGTTAAAAGGCTTTTGGAAACTTCAGAAAACTTTCGAATCTTGCCGATTTGTAACGCGACGAGTTTCAACCGGTTTATGTTGGCCGCAAAATGGGTGGCAGTGACGTTTTGAGTTCAACAGAAATCAGAAGAAAAGTTTGGGTTTCACTCCTCAAACTTTCATATCATCCACCGTGCAATATTTAGGATTTACACAAACAAAGATCCAAACTGTTGCCATAAACTTGGCCCTGTACATCTAATATCTCTGTTTAACGTCTTCCTGCGTCACAGTTTGTCTTGGCAGTCCCCCTTCCTCCCCCTCCTACACTCACATGCCTTTTCCGCCAGACAGAGGTTTAAATTTAGATTTGGTGGATCTTTGTTGTTTAAATGTGATGTGAGTAAAACGATGATTAACTATGAATATAAATGATCGGTGGTGTATAAGTGGTTTTCAGCAGCGCTATTTATGTCTCCTTCAGATGTGGGTAGAGTCTGCAGGCTCCCGTCTGTGTATGTGTGTCAGATGGTAGGTAGTGGGCTTACTGAGCGGTCATGCTGGTGACTCCACCAAATTTATACACACACACACACACACACGACAGTCAGCAGCAAGATACAAGAACATCTACAAATTAAGATGTCTTCCATCTTCATCTCCCTCCTTTGTGGATTTTGCGTCTCATTAAATGTGAAGCATTTTATTTGAACGCGTTTTCTCACTGTTGTTCTCAAGCTTCACGATGTAAAAACCTTGAGTAAAAATACCACAAATTCAGCGTGAATTAAAAATATATAACATGAGTTAATTATTTTTATTTTACACAGAAAACAACAACCATTCCTACTAGAGACTGGTTAATCTAGTTATGTAATCTTTACTCTTATTGTTATTTTCCATTAGACGCAGACCTAAGCAAAAATATGGTATATTTGGTGATTTTCAGTGTCATTTTGCTCTTTATAGCATAGTAAGCTAATATTAGCGGAGTAATTAGTCAAGCTATCTGCTCAGGTAGTTAATCCTGCATGTCACCCACACTTCCAAACTCTTTTTTTATATCTGGATTGTCTTAATAAAGGCAAATGGTGGTTCTAATTTAGGGAAATATTTCCATACTGGCATGTTTTTCTCTCTCTTTTTTTTTCTATTTTTGGAAGAAAAGTGTTTTATTATCCTGCTAACCAGCAATGTGCAGCAACACAGAGGAGGTGCGTTGCAAAAAAAACTCAAGTCACACTGGAAATTTCTTTGGCATCTTGTTAAGCAAGACATTACGCCATAGGAACAGTAAAAAAAAAAAAAAAAAGCATGTTTGAAACCTTAACTTTCTAAATGTCTTGGAATGCCTTGATAGCAGCAACCAGCCCATTCCCCAGGGTGGTGTTCCTGTAGTTTCAAACCGTGACCGTCCATGTCTTTTGCAGCTGGAAAAATTTACTAACAGCTGTAATGAGAGAAAAGTATAATAGCGTTCTTTCAGCCAGTTTCCCAGTCGTTCATTTCACTCTGCCCCTTTCCGAGGAAAAACCTCTGATCCCCACAACATTTTCTCTGGCACCTCATTTAAGGACTTTAAACGGTAGGAACAGTTTGAGAAACTGTGTTTGAAACATTGATACTTGATACTGGTCACCGGCCCATACCTAAACCAGACATTCTGCAAACAGCAGATCAGGGAGTCATTCACTCCCAGACAGTGGACAGGTTTGTGTGCGAAGCCAACACTGAAGTCTCTACATTACTAGTACTCCTGTATAAAATCTACTGAAACATATTTTATCCCAGTTAATTGCGAAACCCGCCTTCCTTGTCCAGTTTGTTGGTTTGTTCAATACCTCTAACCCGGTTCTTTCCAAGGTTATCATGCTTTTCACTGGAGGCTTCACTCTCTCGTGAGCCAAACGTTGTTAGACCATTAGCCCACTCAAAGAGTCATGGGTGTCTCGTCAAAGGACAAGTGGAGTGAGGAGGAGGAACTGTCCAATGAAGTCATGTATGCATAGGAAGAAGATGAGTGAGGAAAACTAACAACTCCCACCGTTTTGTGGTCTGTAAAAGCATCAACCCACAACACGCACTTTTAGTTTAACGATAATCAGATGAAGGTTCTCGGGGAAACAATTTGATGCACAATGAGGGATAATTTAGCAACTTCTTCATTGTGTGTTTGATTTAAAAACGTCCATTTCTGTCAAGCAATCTGTTCAATTAATATCAGAATAGGCAGGTCAGACCTGAAAGAAAGACAGGATTAAGTATAAACCAGGAAGATGTCATCTCTGAAAATGCTAAATTAAACTAAAACATGTTCCATGAAGTTTAGCATTCTTATCCCTTCATGCTGAACGTTTAGAGATTTGGAATCTCGTCCAAACATCTTAGCTCTTCAGGAAATGGCAGCCATGACATTTCTGTTGCATTGTCAGGTGAAACGGGTCAACTTGCTGAAAATTCATCCGAAACCTCAAACTTAGATCTGGCCGAGTTTCTCGTTCATCTCTATGCTAACTGAGCCTCTACAGCATGTTTCTTGCATTCTGTTTTTCCTGTTTGTCTTTCTCTCTTCTGTTCTGTCAAATCAAGGCGAACATGCCAAGAAGAGAGAAAAAAAAAAAAAAACACCAAGTTCTTTCCCTAAGTCTGATATTGTCATTTAATTTGTCTGAGTTCTCTTCCAATTTGTTAGCCACAGATGGCTAAATGATCTGAATGTGACCCAACCAGCAGCATCACCCGATATTGACGAGGCAGATCTCCTCAACCAATCAAACTTTTTTTTTTTCTGTTTGCTTAAAAGCGGTGAGATCTTTGCCAGGAAAACTTGGGAGTAGGAAAAGATTTACAAGAAGAGACATTGACATGAGTGAATAATTGGAGCACAGTGACTCGTAAGGCTCCAACCGTCCACAAACACAAACACACGGACACACGCGCACACGTTAGTCAGAGGAGCATTCCAGCGCTCTTTGGGCCGTTGTTGCTATTGGTCTAATGGCTTTCACATGTCCCGTCCTCCTGTCTTTAAGGCAGCGCACGGGACAATGTCAGCTATTCTTAAGACTCTACGGCGCGCTCTGTCTCGGTCCGATCAATGGCGCAGATGGAACAAACATTCACACGCGCACGCACACACTGAGAAGAAAAAGACGAAAAAAAGAGACAGAGAGGGATATCAAGGCAGATAAACAGAGGGAGAAGTGTGTGCATGCGCGTCTGTTTGCGTTTGTCAACAGTGTTCGCGTTAACCGAAATAGGCGGGCCCCGCCTCCGCCGTCCAGCAAAGCAAAGCCACTCTAAAGCCAAGCCAACTGTCAATCAAACCTCAAAGACAGGGCCAAAACTATGATAGCATCAGAAATAACAGTCTTCACCCATCAGCTCCGCATGCGCGCACACACACACCCACACACCCCCACACACACACCCCCACACACCCCGACAGGGGAGGTTAAAGTCACAGCTCAGCACAGTTTGAAAAGACTTCCAACATGCAAAGCAGCATTAGTGTGTCAGGAGTGCCTTGCTGTTCTGCCTGTCTCTCTGTCATTGCTTTGACAGGCAGACGGAAAATGTCATGACTCGAGAGTGAAAACATTGCTGCGTGTGTGTGTGTAGCGTGGTTAATGCGTGGGTCCATTCCCCGTCTCTACACAGTAGGGCCTAATACACAATGTGTTCTTTTGTTGTCACGTTAAAATGATGCAATAAAGCTGTGCAGTGACAAGGACGGCCCGAGGGCTGCCACAGTGACAGAACCATTCAGGGTGGTTGTGCGTGTGTGCCCGCGCGCGCCGGCGTGCGCCGAGCGGAGACAAGAGCGCTGAAGAGGGGTTATTGCCACGAGACAGATTGCAAGTGTCATTTTCCATTACAGCAGCCCGAGCCCACTGTGGACGACACACACACACACACACTCTCTTACAAGCCGGTGTACACGCTTCGGTCGACTTTAACAGGATGCTTTTGACAGGGAGAGATGTGCGTGCATTAAAAACACAGCGCTGGCCCTCGACTCGTTAACCCTCTCCTCGCCCTGACTACAGCATGACAATTTTTCTTTCTTTTTTTTTCTTCTTGGTGGCTTATCTGATCGGCTCTTCCGCAGGTCGTTGATCTAAATCAAGTTTTTCCGTTAAGTGTAAGCATCAAGTGAAATGCAAATCTCATTTTGGTTTGCGAATAAGTAAATTATCCCACCCCCCTACCCTCAAACCTAATTTTCGAGATTTACATGGATTGGTTAAAAGATACCATCATGATCCTGCGTTTGACCTCTTGCAGCGCTTTGCAAAGGCTTCCTACCTCTTGAATGTTTTCACATTTAATCATGTGGACTACAAACGTCAGAGAATTTTATGCAGCTTTTACGTGACACAAAGTGGGCCATGATTGTAATGTGGAGGCAGATGCTAGGGTGTATAAAATTAAAAACATTGAAGTGCAACCAATTGATTTGAAAAGTTGCCTGAAGTGGTTCTGTGAAGTCTTCAGAGGTTTTTTTTTTTTTTAGGTTAAGGTAGTGAACAAAGAGCATAAAGACTGAAGAACAAAGCAGACCAGTCAGAATAAAATTCTGGAGAATTTCACAGCAATATCAGGTCATAAAATCTAATATTTTGAACATCCAGCAGAGCACCTATCAGCCCACCATCTAAACAGCTGAAACATGGAGTTCCCTTAAATGAAGACAAAACCATAATACCTGGTATTCGTCAAAATGTGGCATCTTCAAATGGTTTCTCAAATGGTGACTGTCGTTTTTATTACTTTTTATTTTTGTGTTTTCATGATGTAAACCACTTTGGGCTGCCTTGTTGCTGAAATGTGCTGCACAAATTAGATTGATTGATTGATTGATTAAACATGGAAGCAAAATGAGAGAGGTGAATGTTCCTTGGTAACTCTGGAGGAGCTGCAGTGATCCACAGCTCAAGTGGGACAATTTGTGGACAGGAAAATGATTAGCCATATGCTTTTCATGGAATAAAATGGAAAAAATTAGACCTGAAGATGTAAGTTTCAAACTTACTTTAACTAAAAAAAAAACAAAAAACACTATCATTTACTTGTTAGAGCAGGGTTTTTTTTTTTTTTTTTAAACAATCCTCAATGAATTCATACAGTTTCAAACACAGCATGACCCATTGTTTTATGGGAGTCTCTATTATCTATTCAAAAGTCTCCCAAGAGGCCGTGTTTGTTAACTGGGCAATTAGTGGGCCGTATTCAGTGGTTATCAGTACCGCAGCTGACACTTCAGCCTGTAAAGTACGAGGCAGTAAAATGAAAATGGCTTCTGCTTTTGCTCCCATAACTTGTCCCTAATAAGGTGCTGTGGCAGCGGCTATCAAGGCCTGAGCAGAATTAGTCCACAGCGGATTCAAATGTCTCGATGCTATCAAACGCCATTTAATGATAATGGAGGTCATGGAGGCAATTGGGAAAATGGTGCGCTTGTGTGTGAAAGGAACATTTCTCTGTCTCCTGCGAAGGGAAAAAGAAAAAAAAAAGAAAGCATTAAGATAGCATCGGTAATTTTACCAGCCCAGCACAAAAAAAAAAACACGCAAAAGGAGGGAGAGAGAGAGAAAACAAACAACCGGAGTGAAACAACAGGGAAAGTTTTTCTGCGACTTTCTCAAATGTCGCTCCAGATTTTGCCCTTCATCGTTCTTTCACAATGTCGCGCCCTCTCCGCTGCTATTTCTGACTGCCAGTGTGTGGATCTGGCTCGCTGAGATTTCATGCCAGTGTAAAAATTGGCTGAGGGTTTGGTTCAAATCAAATTGGACATAAGCACCCACAACACCATCTGTTAGGGAAAAGGCAGCGGAGTGAAGGGCAGAGCTCCGCATTCACATAAATGGATTTTCAATTTATTAAATTGTTGACTGACACCCTTGTAAATTTTCGCTTTATGTGTTGCGGCCTATTCTTAGAGCGTCGGATTTCATAGACGCTTGTTGCTATACATCCTTACAATCCCTAATATTAGGGTGGAAAAAAATATCCTGCTACATCTGTTGTTTTGTGATAGCTGAATGATTTTAAAAACATTTTTTTTTTTATGTATGTATATTTTTACACCACAGTCGCCTCGTATTAGCGTGATCGGGACGCGAGGAGGGTCGTTTTTTTTTCTCCTTTTTTTTTTTCTTAAATTAACAGAAATAAAACCTGCTTCCCAGACACACTTCAGGTGTTTTGGCAACCGATTTTATGTGTGAACGCTCGCAGTTTTCCGCTAACAGGTGTGCAGCCCCTAAATGTGTTTGGAGACGTTCTTCCAGGGGGACGACCATATGTCCCCTGTCGCTTCGCCCAAAAAGGTGAACAAATCTCATGAAGTTGCCGTCATGTCACGCTCTGTGAACCCGAGTTAATTTCTTTCAGCTTCTTGGGTGTTTTATTAATAACCGGAGCTGCTTCTGAACGAAGAAGCCACACAGTGGACCTTCATCTTCCCGTCTCTTTCTTTGCCGTATTCAGGAAGCAGGGGTTAGAGAGCAAGAAGAGGGATCTTAATGTTTACGCCGAAGCAACTGTTGCCAAGCGCCGTTCTCCCCAACAACAAGCCAGTAATTGGTACTTTTAGCTGCTAACCTTGCGGAGGTGGCGGTGTAAGGGTGGGCTTGGACAAAAAGCTTTTTGATACATCTCCTCTCTATTTGTTTCTCCTCAAAACCACCAAAATGACTCCTCTTTTTTTTTTTTTACATTATAAGTTATTTATTTTCTCTTACCAAAGACTGCCCATAATCTTGGCAGGGCTTGGATCAATTGGAGCGTCTTTAGAAGGAATCGATGTCCAGACACACGGCCCAGCTCTACCAGACATGAATTGATCATCAAAATATCAACATCATCATTTCGTAATGGAGCGTGTTGGCGCCGCCGCCACAACGAGAGGGAATAGCCAGACTGAGCAGCATCAGCAGGCTGTAAATAAATGAGCATCTGATTTTTTTGGGGGGAAAAAATAAATAAATCTTGTATTAAACATTCAATCATTTCATCAGTTTTGTCTGTGAGGTGTAAGCTGTTCTATATTATTCAAACAGCAGCATCTCCTTTTTTGTATGAAGGAAGCAACTTTTTACACAATAAAAACACAAAATCCTACCAAATATTTTTAGTCGTCTTTATACTGCAAATATTTTAGTACACTTGAAATAAGACAAAACTGTCTTACAACTAACATTTTGGCAAAATATAGAAGCTGGTTTTAAGTAAGTGATTTCTTAGAGTACAAGAAATTAATCTGCCAATGAAGCTGTTATTTTTTCATCAATACAAAGGAATTAAAATAAGTTCCTATATCTTGATGAAAAGTACATTTATGTCTTATTTCAAACTATACAAAGAATACTTGGTAAGATTTAGTACTTTTCCAATTAATTTAGTTATACTTTGTATAACGTAGCAAATATTAGTGTGCATTCAGGTGTGCTTCCCAGTACAGCGTTTCTTGTCCAGAAATTTTCCTTTTTGATTGTGTAACCCAGATTATTATGGGTGAGGTCTCACTGATGCAGTCGTGGTGTTTAAAAATAAGAAACATAAAATGTCCCTTTAGATTCATTCTGAAACTCTCTGAATTCTTTTAATGGTTTTGTTTCTGACCAGCGGTGAGCGTGTGTTCAATCAGATATTATCGCCCGTTCCTCCTTGCCTGCCGGCTCAATGCCTCACTGTTCGGAGTGGGCAGCCGTAGACAAACTCCACCCGTGCTCCTATAGCTGCTTATTCAACGCTGACCCTTACTGTGTTTGTGGAGGAGGAGAAGGATGAAGGAAGGTGGAGTCGCTGGAGCCTCCCTCCGCCGCTGCCAAGACTTAAGTCAATGTGGAGACTGTTTTCGGGGATCTCAAGCCGGGGCCCTTTCCTGTGGACCCTCCTCCTCCTCCACCCTCCACCCTCTCCTCAGCCTGGCTGGGCCTGGCGCTGGCACAGAGGTCCCTTTGTTGCGCGCCCGAGAACCCCAGCTTTCTGTCCGTCTTACTTACCCCACCTCCTCTCTTTTTCCTCCTCTGTTCCCTCCCTTTTTTTCCTCTAAAAGTCTTCACAAATATGAGATAATAGGAAAAATGGAGCTGGCATCTTGTGGGTGACTCAAGGCAAAACGTCTGACGGGGAAAAATAGAAAGCGAGAGCGAGAGAGAGAAAGCAAGAGAGGCGATATTGTTTGTGAGACGGACAGAGGTTGCGCCTCTCACCATGGATCCGAAACAGCCCGGATGGGGGTTGGGTGGGTGGGTGGGGGGTTGTGCGCCGTGACACACATATGTACGCGGTTTCCCTCTCTCGGCAGGTGGACAGGGTTGTTTTGGCTCAGCCGCAGGGCAGCAGCTTGACTCTGTTTGAGCCAATGAGCCAAAATAATAGCGCTGGAGTCCACAGTTATTGTCAGCATTTTTTTTTTTTTTTTTCCCCCCCACTCTGCTTTTCCCAGAATCCTCCTCAGCGGGATTCCAATCAGGACGTCTCCCATCGATAATTTTGTGTGGAAAATACAAAAAACAACGAGAGACTAAATCAGATGTGCTGTAAAGTCAAAGAAAGGGAGAAGGTGTTTCGACGCGAGCTAAGAGAAGTTGGGGGGGAGGTACATTTTGGGGAAAAATTTGAGCGAGACACAGAGACATCAGGAGAGGTGATATTTTATTCATCATAAGACTAATAAGCAACTGGAACAAGATGTCATGAAACACTTTTTTTTAGACAGGAAATAAGTAGGAAGGGTGATCTTCAATAAGTTAGCTTAAACATGAGCGCGTTGGCATTACTGTTATTCCGAGGTGAGTGGGTGTCCCATCTCCACCCTCTGCTCAGAGCACCCCACCCCTCGAAATATGCAGCTCCCGCCCCAGCGTGGGCAACAAGCTCCGCACACTTACCTCACCGCCAACATACACCCATCTCAGACACACACACACACACACCCCAACAGGCGTTATGCCACTCGCCAGAAGATGAGGGAGGAGTTTGTGAGTTTCATGGAAAGAGTTGTGCCGTTTTCATTTTATATTCTGATTCTGACAAATGAGTTGGCTGCTTTTTTAATGCTGTTTATTTTGTTTCAATTAAGTACAAAGAATCCAAGGTTAATAACTGTTTTTGTTTGTTTGTTTTTTAATCACTGGCGTCAAGTGTACAGGAATCTCTAAGAATGTCTGGAAAAAAGCTTTGCTCTCACCGTTTAGTTATCCATGACTTCCTGTTCCCCTTTTGGCACAAATATGACCCGGTGAAGAAGCTGTTTTAGCCACGCTTCAAAATAAGGAAGACAGGAAAACTTGCTTTTCAACTTTAGAAAGTATGTTTTTTTTAATAATAAAAAAACGTACAAATTACAAGACTTGCCTAAACCTTAAATTGTCTGTTTAAAAAGTTCAATACTGATGGAGATAGATGGAAGGAGCTTGTCCTGAGAGAGGAACAGCAAGAAGTGACGACTTACGACCACCTGGTCTGTGTAGCATACCAGAAAATGACCATTTCTGTCCTACCATCACAAATGTATATTTGGAGTTTTGCCACGTTGCGTCCTTCTGTAAACCTTTTTCTCTTCCAATCATCCTAGTAACTTGTCTAAAGTTCTTTATAGAGTGCTTTGTAATTGAAAAGAATACATCCTGTGATCGTCAATGGGTGTTCAGGCAGGGGAGTGATGCCCAAATTGACATTTTTTTATTTTTTTTTACACATCTTTACGAGGGATCATGACAAATTTATCTGCAGCTGGATGTTTTCTTTGCCTCAAATGTCCCCAACTCTAATGCAGGACAAAGTAGATGAGGTGTTTTATTCTGTTCACGGAAATGGATGATAAAAGTATTGAATCTGTGAATGAGGCAGAGGTGAAAAGGAGGCTTTCTGGAAGTGATGTGCGCCAGACGCGGTGGCTATTGTTGTCGGAGAGTCTGGAGTCGGCTAAGAAAGCACATTTGGAGGTTGACAGCATTCTAATGCGCCAAAACAGCAGCGAAGAGAAGCTAATAACTGGGAGTCAGAGTGACATTTTCTAAGGTGACAGTTCCAACCTATTCAGAAGTTTGTATGTTGGTGTTTTTTAGTGCGGTTTGGGCAACAGTGGAGGTTCACCGCGTCATTCAGCGGCTCACTAAAAGATTCAGCTCCTCTTTTCTTTTCTACCAGCCTCCCTCTCCAGCTCCCCCTGCCCTCTTCCTCCCTTTTCGCCATCCGCCACACAATGAAAGAGCTTCTTGGCTTTTATTAATAGTTAAAGTGGCCCCGGCCTGTCACCGGGGACAATGGCTGCAGCCCTGTTAATAAATAAAAATAATAACTAGGAGATGGAGACGGAGAGCGAGGGAGACGGAGAGAGAACGGGCGACACTGCCATTTGTTGTTCCCTCTCACTTGTCAAAGCTCTTTGGCTTAAAAGCCTCTGTCATTGTTGAGGGAAAGAGGGATGGTGGAGGGGGGTCGGGGGGAGACGGGACGGAGAGAAAGAAGGAGTGCAGGGGCTAATAGCACCTGTTGGGGTGATGCTAAGACAGCTGACATGGGGAGAGCTGCAGGAGTCTGCAGTGTGTTCTCTTACTGCTCCCTGTTTTAGACAAACATTCTCCTCCTGTTTCATACCTTCATCGCTCAGCCAAACAACAACCCCCTCTTACCCACCCACCCGAGGGACACGAGAAGCACCGGGGGAGGGAGGGGTGGTGGGGTGCGTCAGGGACTGAATCTCTGTCAACGCGGCAAACACAAGGACAGGCCAGGACAAGGACGAAGGCGAGATGAACAGGAAAAGTCAGAAGTTCAAAAAGGCCTGGTTTGAACTTCAGTATTGATCTTTGACCGTGTGTGTGTGGGGGGGTGTGCGTGTGTGTGTGTTTGGGAGCGTGCGACCAAGGTAATCAGCAGGGCGTAAATGTTTGGTCTCAAAGCCAAAAGTAAGGGACAACAGCGGACCCTCAGGGGAAGCTGAAGGCACATAACAGTGGAGGTACAATGTGTGTGTGTGTGTTTCTCTGCCAAGCCCAAACATCTTTAGTCCCTTATGTGTTGATTTGTGTGTGTGTGATTGAAGGAATTACTGAATCCTGAAAATCTTCCATTTTCCGCCATCCTCGTCTCTTGACGATACCTCCACGGCTTAAAGAGAACCATTAGGAAACCAGTTTTTGATTGGTAGTAAAATAAATAATGTTGTTTAACACGATGGATGGATGTGAAGAACAGCTGTTCAGCTCAACATGAATATAAACCTGGATTTTTGTTTTGGTTATAACATCTACACCTTTACAAGGGCGATCCTTGGTCGAATAGTGTCTTGGGCGGGTCCTTCCTTCTGAGCCCCCTCTTACTTCTCTCAGCTTTTTTTGTATGTTTGTGTCTTTAAAAATATGGGGGGAAAAAGGTTTCATAAAAATCAAATTGTAATTTAAAGCAGTGCTTTTCAAAGTTTTTAATTCTTTGATTTTCAATCAATCAAGTTGAAGTAATATATTGAAATGGGTTTTTTTCCATGCTCATCTGATTGGTTCCCAGTCAAATTTATGAAGCTGGACTGGTTGTGGTGTAGAACAATCATTAGTCTGATTGACGTTGTGCTTCATGGTCCAACTTGATTTTTGAGTTTCTTTAAAAAAAACATGAAAGCAGCCCCGGTTCATCACATCAAAAAACAGCTGACAGATGTTTGTATCGGCCGCATGAAAATACGCAGTTAAAAGCCATGAGCTTAAACTTTAGGAGTGTGCGTGGCGACTTATGGATTTATAGGTGTTTGCATATGATGTGTGCAGCTGAATCCATCACTGATTCACAAAAATAGTGACAAACAATTAGTTTACTGTGAGTTTAAGACGAGTTAACATTAGCAGCAGCTGTAAGCTGAAGTAAACCATCAGGTATTAGTTTTGGAATTCCCATTAGATGATGAAAACTTGTGTGTCAGCGTGTAAACAGGGTGTTTCTGCTTTAGCTGCTGGGCGTGACGCTGTTCAAGTTAGAAATGATGTCATTTAAACACTTAGAAGAAACTTCCAGGGTGTTGAAGTCTGCGCAAAAGTTCAAAACAGTTTGTTTCTCTGTAAATGATTAGGAAGACTTCACACTAAAATGTTATTTCCACCACTGTGTGTAACTTTCTGATTTGTGTGCGTGTGTGTGGGGGTGTGTGTGTGCAGTATATATGCACACACTCAGGACTGAGTCTCTCCATGCACATGCTCTCCTGTGTGACATTTCCACTCCTCCCGCTGTGCGCGCGTGGGTGTGTGTGTGTGTGTGTGTGTGTGCATCTGTGCAGAATTGTGACCACAGTTAGAATCATAATTAGGGATTCTGCGTGTGTGCCCGTGCAGCGCTTTTTGTGTGTGTGAGAGAGAGACTGTGTGAAGTGTGTGTTGAAAACAAAGCGCTAGCTGATAATGTGTCCATTGTGGCGGGTGCATTAAGGCCCTCTTTGTCTCAGGGCCCACAGGGCTAATGATTCTCTAGCAGCAGGTGAGAGGGGAGAAAAAGCCTCTCTCTGTCTGTCTCTCTGTCCTCCACTCGTCTCTCTCTTCCTCTCTCGCTCGTTTCCCTTTCGCTCGCCTGTTTTTGTTTTTCAGATTTGCTCTCTTTTCGATTATCAGCTTCTCTCCTTCCGCCTCTCTCTCTCTCCCTCTCCCTCTCTCTCCTGCTGATGCGGCCATTAGGCTGAGCCGCCGCTGCCTTTATTACAGCAAATGGACTTTAAATGAGCTTTATTGTCATGTTGGCCAGCCAACTGAATCCCTCTCTCTCTCCCTCTCCTCTGCAAACCCTCACCCCCGACCTCCCCCCTTCCTCCCCTAAACAGAGGCCCCCAGCATTGAGAGGCTGTTGTCAAAGGACTGGAAGGATAAACTTTTGGCCATGGGCTCAGGGCACATCGGAGAAATTAAAGGTACGGAAAAAGGAAATAACAACGGCATAAAGCAACGCTTATGTAACGGTAATGACCACTGAATCAATACAAAGTGAAGTTTTGGACTTTGTGTTGCATTATCAGAAAAATAGATTTTTTTTTTTTTAATCCAGGATGAGCTCAGCTTTGTTTTATATAAATTAACTACAATGACTAGAATGATTTAAAAAGTCAAAACAGTTAGCAAGCTCCCTGTTTACAGCATACATTTTTATGCTTCCAAAAATCACCCTTTTGTAACACTATAATTATCACAATCATTAATAATAATAGTAGTAGTAGTAAAAGTGACGGGGTTTTTTTTATTTTCCTTAGTCACATATTAACTCTCACCTACACACAGGCTGTCTTCTAAACTATATTCTTTCTCCTATAAGTGAGATGTCTGTGGTACTACATGTATGAATAAAATAGGATTAATTAAAGGGACAGTATTTTGTAAAATTGACTTTTTTGAGCTTTGCGTCATGTTAAAATATTACTTCTTCATCAAAAACATACCTAGAGTGTTGCCTTGAGGCTTTTATGCCTGTTTGAGAAATCACAGCAACCGCCATGGGAGACCCAGCCCCGCCTTCGAGGACAAAGCTCCATCTCACAGAGCAGCCCTCCCCCACGATGCCCTCACTCGGCTCCTTCAGACTAGCTAGCAGCAATTAGCAAACACTTGGTGGAACTGCGGATGTGCTGAGCTTGTGATAGGAGCTACTTCTCAGTGAAACCCTTCTAAAAACATTGTTAAAGGGTTTATTAAGGAGTGATGTGATGGAGTTTCAGAAAGAACAGGAGTTTCTAAAGAGACAGATGTGTTAAATTACAAGGTAAAATTTATTTTAAATCATATTTGATACAGAATTTTTATAACAACTGAGTTTAATGTAGCTACTTTATTATGCCATAAAGATTCACATGAAAACAAATTTACTAGATTGGCTTTCATAGTTTTAAGAGTGATGGTAACCCCAGTGAGATTTGTGCAGAAAGTATTTTTACCTCTAATATTACTCTAGTGCATATTGGGTGAGCAAATGTGTAACTGCTTAGTTTCTGTCTGCTGAGCTTAACTCATGACATATTAACAGCATTAAGATCATTTTCAGTGTTTTACAAGCGATTCTTAAATTTTACAAGTGCCTTTTATATCATGCATAAATATCAGGCTGCAGCCCAAACACACGATAAACCCAGCTGTAAGAAGCTGTATCTGTTCATCTGTCGTTTGAGCATTTTTGACAGAAAGGCTTTTGTTCTGAGGGTGATTTGTTTGTTTTGTGATCTGTCGCTGTGGCTGAGAAAGATTACGTTGTGTCAAAACTACAAATCCCACGATGCACGAAGCAGTAACTCCTGTTGGAGAATTTCACCCCCAGACATTTAATTCTTCCCCACAAAAATTGTTGGTTCATTGTGCGCTGAAAAGCCATTTAAAGTCAAATTCAGTTACTGCGCAATGTGAAAGTATGTTTATGGAGGATTTGCTTGGAAACGCTGGTAACGGTAAAATCTGCGGTTGATGAGCTTAGCATATGTTGAGGGTGTCAAAGTTGGACAAATGGAGCTGAGAAAGTTCTGTTTAACTTGCTTGAACTGTCATGTAGATGTTAGTTATTAAGTTAATTAACTTCTGAAACGCTGCGTTTTGAGTAGTGTTGTAACTGGATGTGACGTTATTGATCATTTCAGCTTAGGTGAGAAATGGTAACCGTGGGAAACCCATTAGATTTGTTTCTCTTGGTAACCATTCAAACATCCCTACCATCTTGTGGATTCTGTTTCGAAATGACTAAGCTGGACCAGCTGGTGCATTTTCAAAAAGAATAACCGTCACCTTCTGTTTATTGGCTCATCAGTCAATTACTTTCAGAGTGAGGGAGCCATTCAGGTTAAAGTTTCAAAAAAATGTAAAGTAAAACCTTCCGCTTCCTCGGCTATATGTCATAAAGTTAACTACGTCCTTGTGGGCCCATCTTTTTTTCTGAAGTTCACCTCTACTTAACATCCAAGACGGATGGATGCAGGAATCAGAGACCGAAATGAGAAAAAGATGAGAGAAAGGTAGAGGAGAGCGGCTATTATTCCCTGTAACTTCAGGGCAAAGCCGTCGTTCTCCTCCAGTAATTGAACTTCATTAGGAAGCAAAGCAATATGTAATCAAAGAGGCTCACTGAGGGGCCTGGCCATCTAGAGGGAGCTCCATTGATCAAACCCCCTCTTCCAGCGCCCTGTCGCGCTGACATTTCAGCGGAGGGGCTTCCCGCCTGGCGCGCCGCACACCAGCAGCTGGGGAGCAATATATGCATGCCTCTGTTTAAGTTCGTATCTGCTGGACCCACGACGAGTGTGTCTTCGTGCTTACGTAATGTTGTGTGTGTGGAAAAGGGAAGACGTTTGCGCTGCTCTCTCACATCTGCGCTTTCTTTTTTTCTCCCCAAATCAAATTCCACTGAAGAACTTTTTGCCGGAAACAAAGTGCTTCTGAGCCGCTGCCGCCGCCACCTCCTCCTGCTCCATAGGCGTTGGTAAAAGGCCCCATGCGGTTCACATCGCAAACTATATGCACTCACCGTTACATGGAAGTGGAGAGACAGAATAAATGTTCACATAGAGGAGTATCATTAACATCAAGCGCGTCTCAGTAGATGGTGACGAGTGGAAAGAAAGATGTCTGTCCTGGCTTTGATTTGCCTCACCTTCCTTCACACTATTAGACTTTTTACTATGAATATCCACTTGATGACAAGAAGCTGAGCGCACCCTGGTGTTCAGGTTGGCCAGGTTAAAAACAGACTCGTTAAATTGAAAACTCACGGAAAATATGAACGCTGCTGGTAACAGAACTTATGTTCTATAAATTGAAACAAACGTGACATTAATTCAACATCTAACTAACTAATAAACAACCTTCAGCTTAAAGATGAATGTTTAAGTATATTGTTAAATAAATGAATTTGATGATTAAGAAATCCATTATTCCAATTTTGATTAAGAACATATCTTATGTAGAATGAAAGCACTACTACATGTTTAAAAATAGTTTTGACTGCTGGACCTATAATATATTAACCAGCCAACAATGACTTATTGTTATGATGGTCAAAACGGCTCCAAAACTATGAAGTTATAGAATATATCTACTTATTGGTTGCTTCAAACATTAAATTTTGTTAGCGAATTAATGACCTGACCACAATAAATACTTACAATATTGTCTATAAGTAACTTATGAACTTGTTGGTGACAAAACTCTTTGAATAAATTTGCACCAATCAGCCAGTTTTCCCTTGATTTCATTATAAATATATCACAACCAATAACTCCTAACATTCTATAAATCCAGGTCATGTACTTTGATGCAGTTTTTAGTTAAATGAAAACCATATAAATGTTGAGGGACATGTACTTGAATGCATAAATTTTGTCCCTTCCTGTTGGGAATTAAATTGGAATCGCTAAAAACTGGAATTGTCAGACATTGAAGACATTTGGAAACTGGAAAAGCCTCCTCTCCTCCTCTCCATCCCGTCTTCCATGTCTTTCCTCCTTCACTTTCCTACCCGAGGCTCCTGCTTCTCTTCGTTCTCATTCCCTCCCGTCTCACCCGCGAGGAGTTATCAGCGCAGCCGGGGTCATTAATTAGCGGTAGGAGCGCGGTGACAAGTATTACATTGTTGGAAATTGGTTAATTACCCTGTACGTGAGCGAGGCTGCGAGTTTGTGTGTGTGTGCGGGAGTGAGAAAGGAGAAAGTTGGTCTCGGTTCTGATAATCACAGGATGGAGTAATCTGCCTAAGGAAGAATGTGTGTTAACCCGTGGAGGAAAGCAGTTATTGATCCGCCTGGCTGCCTGCCTCAGAGCAGCGGAGGAAACAAGGCGATGCAGGCTGATTTATGGGGTCAGCAGAGGAGGAGCTAAAAGCAAGAGATCTGGTCTCGCTTCTTAGTTTGTCCTGAAAATATTCTTGTTTGCTGATAAGCGATACTCAAAACAGAGTCAGAGTGTGAAAAGTTCAGATTTTTTCCCCCCCACCAGAATCACTAGCTGCAAACATACGCAAAACTTTGTCGATGTTCAGCTGATATCAAAAAAATTGAGGCATTTCCAGGGAGCTGTGGTGGCGCAGGGGTTAAACACAACCCACATAAGAAGGCCTTAGTCTTTGATGCGGCTGTCACGGGTTCGATTCCCGGCATACTGACCTTTGCCGTATGTTTTCCCTCTCTTTCTCTACCTACTTTTCTGTCTTAGCACTTTCAAATACAGGCCACTAAAGCCAAAAAAACCTTTAAAGAAAAAATTAAGGCATTTCCATTAATTAAACTCAAATGTGAATAAGTTTGTTAACGCGAAAAGTCACTAAAAAAACATGCCACGTTGTCATACTCCCACCACGTCCTGTTGTCTTTTCCACCAGTAGTAACATCCGCTTGATTATCATCTGACTTCTGTTGTGGGGAAAAAAGTGTTTCCATCGCAGCGAAACACGCTAACTCCAATACGGCAGAAAAACCACCTCATCCTAGCGCAAAAAACGTTTCAGCGAAAAAGATGAGTTGGTGTGTTTCAGTAAAGCAAATTTATTTTCATAATTTGCACATTTCTAAGGTAAATAAAAACACACCTGCAGCCGAACAACCACCTCCTCCTGGCACAAAAGTTGTTTAATCAAAACTTTAACTTCTTTTCTGCTTCTGTTAATCGAATTCCGATTTGCAGTTTTAAGCTCAATGGAAACGCAGCTAATAAAGCCTTTGGTTTTTTTACTACATTTCAGAGAGTGTGTGTGTCTCACGTCTGTGTTGGAAGGTTGGTTAACCCCTACAAAAAAGCCTCCTTTGATCCATCGTTTCACCTTTGCGACCCCCCCCCTCTTCTTTCTGCCCTTTTCCTCCACACCCCTTCACCCCGCGTTTGAACAGCCTAACGTTTTTAACACAAGGCCCTTTCTTGTCTCGGTCAGCTTTAGCTCCACACACACACGCGAGCACCCCCACCCCCACCACCACGCATGCACACACTCTCCTGCTCTGGCTCTACAAAGGTGGGTCTGTGAGTTAGGACAGCGGCGTGTTTATTTTTCCAGCGGCCAGCGCTCCCGACAGTTGCCTATATTGTTCATTGTTGGCGGATGGATGGAGCGCGGGGGGGAAGTGAGGGAGGAAGAGGAGGCGCGGGGTTTGCCGGTGGGCAGCGGAGGAGGAGGCGGCCGACAAATGGACGTCTTCCACCTCCTCTAGCGGTCAAAGGGCGGATCATCCTTCCCTTACTCCTTTTATTTTTTTATCGCGTTGTCTTTTTCTTTCTTCCACCGTCTTTCTGCTCCCTTTCTCTTCCTCATCTGGTTTGACTGGCGCAGGAATGCGGTCCTGTTAAAGGTAGCAGCCGAGGAACAATGAGGCATTGTGCTCTTCCACACGCACACACACACACGCACGCTAAAACAAAGGCATGTAGGCAAACATGAGTACATATGACCAGACAAGAACTCACACACTCGTGCTGATTGGGCCTCAGTGTGCCTCCCTATAACTACATCCTGTTGAATGATTTAGGCCTTGTGTGGAGGCCTGTGTGTGTGTGTGTGTGTGTGTAATGGAGCTGGTATGTCAGGATCTAAGGGGTCAAAGGTCAGGCCATGCTAAATGTGAGAAGGAGGTTGGCTGACTGCAGAGTAAACACAGACCAGACACACTCTTTTGCTCAGTTCTCCCTCTCCTCTCTCTCTCTCTCTCCTAAGCTTAATCACACAGAAATACAGCTTGATAGCTGCGGCTCAGTCTCCAAATGTCCCCGTAATTCTGCGGAAAACCAAATACGTTTCCTTTTGGCTTCCAGTTTTTTAGTGAGAAATGTAAATTCCCCAAACCTGGCTGTGGATTGTTTTTTGTTTGTGAAACGTATGAGTCTGGCTCTGATTTTTACATTTGCTTTTTTATTTTTTGCTTCTTTTTTTTTTTTTTCTCCTGCTCCTGCTCCCCACCACATTTTGCCTGTTTACAAATATTTCCTCCGCCAGATTTATTTTTCCTTCTTTCAATAAGGCAGTAAAGCTGATGATGATGATGATGATGGATGGGACTTGATTAATTGATGCCGGCCTTTTGCCTCCCAGGGAAACCGGTTAACATCTGGTTGTGCGACTCTGGAGCAGACCAATGCTCGTTATCAAAGCACATCTTCCACTGCCACGCTCCCCCCTGCTGTTAAAACCCCCAAACCAGCCATATATAAATCTAACCAACAAGCCACGGATGTCTTTACTGGGGTTTAATGGTTTTTTTTGTTGGTGTTTTAAGTCTAGAAACTAGGATTTTCTAAAGGCATACATACCTTTTAAACTTTTCCCACAAACTCCTCTGTATTTTATTAGGATTTTATGTGATAGACCAACACACATTATTGTGTAATTGGCAAAGGGAAGGAAAACGATATGTGGCGTTTCAACATATTTGAGGCGCAGCATTGATTTGTGAGCAGTCCCCAAACGAAAACCCATCATGAAGGGAAACATTCCTGATCACAGATGTTCATTTTTAAACAATTTTGAAAATATTTCCATTCATAATTCTGCACTATGTTGTGCTGGTCTATGGCATCAATAAAGATAGGAGGATGTTTGAGATTACATCGTGTCAGAATGCAAAAACGTTTACAAGGTTGCAAACAATCATTTTAGTAAATGACTGTTTTATCGATCATTCTGATGATTCATTAAAAAAAAAAATCGGCGCATTATATGTCATTTTATTGCCCAAGATGCACTGATAGCATTCCTTTAGTGAATGTTGACCATTTGTAGCAAAGGCTGCATCTGCTTGACTCGACATCAGTACAGCTGATCTAATGATTATTTTTTGGATTAACAAATAAATAATTGGATAAAAAAAAGATGTACAGTTTTGGTCTAATTACTGCTCTGACTGTGTTGTTCTTTCAGCAGGCAGCCATTTCTTTTGAGTCTGTATTCTCCAGTTAGCGATTAATCGATTGCTACATTAGTTGATGATTATTTCAATCGATTCCTCACGATTAATCCGATCAGTCTTTTCAGTCCTGCAAGGTTTCAATACTTTTGCAAATCACTCATGCCTCCTCTGAACGAAGGCAAATTGTTGGTTTAATTTATATTCTCCGTTTGAGCAGGGGGGAAGAAAAAGGTTTCATAGCGAAACCTTAGCCAAGTCTTGTACTCTTCTTCAAAGTGCTAACATTTCACCTTTGACCCAACTCTCCCCCGCCCCTCCTTTTTTTTTTTTTTTGCCCTTTAGGTACCCCAGACAGCCTGGCGGAGAAAGAGCGCCAGCTCATGGGCATGATTGGCCAGTTGAGCAGCCTGAGGGAGCAGCTTCTGGCGGCGCACGAGGAGCAGAAGAAGCTGGCCGCCTCACAAATGGAGAAGCAGAGGCAGCAGATGGAGCTGGCCAAGCAGCAGCAGGACCAGGTAGAGGAGCCCGCTGCATGTGAAGGGCCTCATTTGGAAAAGCTCTGCAGCTGAAAACCCCATCCTAATTAGTCAGTCGCTCTAATTCTGCGCAAACAAGAATCATAAAAGCGCCGAGTTTACCTTTAAACGGGGTAAATCTTGGCCAAAATTCACCTTCTACTCTGTGCAAATTTGCTAAGTTAAAACGCTAAAAAGTGGGCAAAACCACAGCAGCGTGCAGATATTTGCATTCAGTCAAATGCATTTATTTATGCAGACACAAAAAGAAAATAGACCTTACTGGAAACAGCGCACATTTATTTAACATGTGTCCAAAGTTTTATTTTACTGTCTTGAACAAACTGTTCCTGTGCAGTCATGAAAACTCTAGGAAAGTCTGCAATTAGATTTTTTTTTCATTACCCAAGTCAGCATAAGTGTAAAAAAAAAAAAATAAAATAAAATTTAGTGTGAAAGACATTGTAGAAACCATGCAAAGAAAAACTTTTATTGCTGCACCTGGATATATAAACAATAGGGGCTTCATTAGAGAGTCTTCCACCAACATAAGTTAATGAAAAAATCTGACTTTATGTGCAAGTTCTTTCACACACACTCAATTCCACATCGCGTAGCGCATTAGTGCAACCGGAGAAACACACAGGAATCAGCTGAGGGCATGTTGTATTCTCACACACACACACACGCATCTAGGTTTCCAGGCAAGAGTCTGCCAGGTATTTGCATAGTGAAGGGTTTCCCTTTTTTTTTTTTGTTGTTGTTGTGCTTTTTTTTTTTTTCTTTGCTTCTGGAGAGCTTCGGTTTACAAAGAGCCACACAGAGAAGCACAGCTGTAAGAACAAATCACCTGTGACAAACACAAAGCATTACAGAGCCCTGGGCTGCATCTCACAGCAGCGCACAGAATGACTGTGACAGAACAAGAATGTATGTGGAAGCTGGACTCTTTAGCATGTCCCTGTTACTGTATGTCATGCTGGATTTTTTTTTTTCCCCACCCTCCAGACTCTGAGCTTCTAACCTCTTAGCGGAGCTGCTTCATACAAAATTTGTAACAAAGCTTGAACAATTTGCCATAAACTTGTCTACAAAATCAAACGTTTTTTTTTTTTTCTTTATGCGTCACTTTCGTACCTGTTCATAAAGGTCCTCATACTGCTGAGTCCGGATGAGGCGAGCTTTAATATTTCATGAAGGGGCATCGACCCTCTGTCGTGCAACCGGCGGGCCTCAGAGACCCGCAGATGTGCCGCATCTCCCACAAGCTCTGCACGCACACACACTAGAAATATGCACACGCTAAAAAAAAAAAAAAAAAATAGACGACATTGTGGTGTGTGTGCTCTGTTCCCAGATTGCCCGGCAACAGCAGCAGCTCCTGCAGCAGCAACACAAAATCAACCTCCTGCAGCAACAAATCCAGGTGAGGCCTGCTTGTGTGTGCACCCGAGTGAGAGCGTGTGAATGTGAAAGCGTCTTTCAGTTGTGTGTGTGTGTGTGTGTCAGAGTGGCCTACAAAGGCAGTTTTGTGATTGTAATTGTTGCAGCTTTGCTCTGTCATCAGCACTCGGGGCCTGAATCAACATTGACTTTTATTGCAGCTCCGATGTACACAACTTGTGCAATCACCTAAAACTGGCCTGTGCACCGTGATGGATTACAGCTAATGTTTTAGCAAGCATAAAGCTGTGCATTCTAAGTCAGTCGGCCGAGTGCATAAACGAGTGCCTTGCATCAAGTGATGAAACAAAGTCTTCTCAGTGAGGAAAGAAAGAGGCTCCTACCAGGTTCCTTTATGAATAGCCGCTTATAGTTTTAATTTCTGTGTAGGAATAACCTAATTATGTCTCAGAAGAATTTGGACTGTGTTGGCAAAAAAAAATATGACTAAAAAAACAACAAAAGAAGCAAGTTTCCACTTTGCAGCTGCTCTGCAGAGGTGAGGGAGGTAAAGCAAGTGTTCATGCTGTTCTCCTCTGAGGGGAGAGGTGGCAGAGACTGGCCAACTTTTTATAAAATATAACTTTTTAACTGATAGATTTTTGAAAACGGATGAGTAAAGTTGAAAAATAATGAGCAACTCGGCGCCTCGTTTCTGTTAAACAGGGGAAGCATAAGCATGTCGGTGTTTAATAGATCGCAGTGACCCCTTGAACTTTTTCACATTTCACAACTTTGTTTTCCATTAGGATTTTATGTGCTAACCCAACTCAAAGTGCATAGCAGAAGTAAAAGGGGGTTGTAGTTGTAATACATAAGGGTGTCAATACATTTCCAACATTTTTAGTATTGGAAATTTTTCCATTTTTATTTAGCCTTGTCCTGATTCTGAGATACTTTCAGTCAGACCAAAGGGCACATTTTTTCCATTATTATCGTAACACATCCAGGTGGAACTCCTTTAATCCCAAACTCAGAATGCAAACTCAATTTCCAGTTTTTCAGCGCATATTTGAAACCTCCAAATCTAATCATGACCAGTATAAAGAAGAACCTTAAATAGACTCGCCGAGTTACTCGTCCTTTTCAATGTGAATCTTTGTCTCCCGCTTGAGAAAGGGGTGGGTATATATCTGAGCCTTTAAAAATAGAAGTATTGTACTTTAGGGTGCTACACTGGAGCCTCTATTTTGGTCCAGGTGGCTTGGAACGAAGAGCCTGGGACTTTGTAAAGGCAGATGACACTGAATTTTAAACTGAGAAAGCGGGGCTTTGTACCATAAAGAGACACTCTGTCCAAGAAGGAGCGCACACACACACATTCTCCTTCCCCCAAGAGTATAGCCATACACAGTTTGTGTGATAAGAGACCTTGTGATTGCATGTGCGTTGGATGTTTGTCTGTCCATGATTCCGTGCAAAGCAGTTTATTTGCTTTGTGCGAGTTAAAGTCGGCATTGTTAACGTTTTGTCTCTTTGGACAAAAAAAGAATGAAAGAAGAGAGCACATGTTTGTTTCTTAGGGTTCCTCTGTGCCTTCTTGATGCTTTTATTTCTTCACGAGTGTGCGCGCGCGTGTGTGTATGCGCGTTTTGCTGCAGCTGTGTGTGTGTTAAGCTATAAACACGTCCGCTCATGATTCACTCCCTCACGACCCCGCCGAGACAAAGCTCTCTTTTCCCATGACTTTGCAACCTTTTCCCAAACAAGCGTCTCTCCATTGAACGCGCTCAACAATAGTTTCTCACAAGCAGGGGCAGCTGTAGGCAGCCTCGTTAAGAGAGGGACACAATCAACAGGGGCTCATCACAGGAGCTCTGAAATCACACATTTTCACATGAATTTCACATAAACACACACGCGCACGCACAAGACAAAACCGGAGCAAAAAACGTAAAATATTGGCCATCGCTTGCTGGCGCGCACGTAGTTGGGGTAGAGTCGATGATCAAACACGCACTCATCATCAAAGACTTGGTCGAGAAATGCACTGCTTAATCATTCATGAAGAGATTGTCCACACAATCCCACAATACAATGGCCTGCCAGAGCGAGGGCACCAGGTTCAGTGTGTTGGGGTGTGTGTGCGTGCGTGTGTGTTTTGTGCCAGCACGATAAACCCCTTGTGATTGCGTTTCCCCCTAACGAGGCTGAGTTCAGCTGTCCCTCCGTTCGCGCGCCTTCGTCCGTGTGCGTCCCGTCCTTGGCTTTGTTGGGCTCGAACCCCCCAAAGGCCCGCGAAGAATGCTTTCAACCGTCCACTCGGAAGAGGTGATGAAACGGAACGAATTATATCGCTCATGAAAAAGAGAAGAGTGACACACATCCTTCATGTATGGAGGACAAATTATTTATTGTCCTTGTGTTGGGTTTCCTATTTTTTCTCGCCCTGAAACCCCAAAAGAAGTTTGCGGTATTATTGCCTATTTAGGCCAAAGGCGCTCTCGAAATTAGCATGCAGAGGAAGTCATGATAGCAGCCCACGCTAACAATGTACAGCATTAACATTCGACAGTCATTCTGACTGATTATACAATGTTTTTTAAATCTAGTAGTTACCTTTTTAGCTTTTGACAGGTGTGAACCACAACCTTTAATGTGTTTTATTGGGATTTTGTGGTGAAACCATTCTGCTTTGACATTGATTTTCTGTAGCATAATAGCAGAGAGGAAAGCTGGTTAAAGGATTGGTTCTCGTCGGAGTTGCGTGATGAAAATAGCGTCATTATTTCCTTTATGTCGTCTACCCTTTCAACTTCCAGAAGCTGGTTCTTCAGCCAGAGAGCAGAATGGATAGTTTTGAGAAGCAATTGTCCGAGACGGTGAAGAAGTACGTACCGTCAGACAAAAACACTGAACTCCTTATGTCCAGTTCTCGTCCAGCGCAGTGGACGAACATCCCAATTACACATTCTGTTCTTTTTTTCCTCCGATAACATGAAAAATAAAATGAGATGTTGTATCTCTTCAATCATTATTTCCTCCTAACTTATGAACTTGTAAAAGTCATTTGTTTCACAGGAACTGGTGGAGCTTGAAAGGTGTGTGCAAAATCATACATTCCAAAACCACTTGACCATTCCTCGACACTTTGAATTCAGTCCATTTAGGGTTAATGAGACAGTAAATGGAGCTAAAATCAACACAATTCTGGAAGAAAACTTGTTAGAGGCTGCAAAAGCTTTCTACAATACAGCCAGAGCTACAGTGGAATGGTTTTGGTCAAGATGGAATGGCCAAAAGAAACCATCACTTTCAAGCCGACTAGACCACTAAGCCTGACCTGAAATCTAAACTGCAGCATAAGCCATGAGTCCTCTAAAAAACATTTTACTTGAGAGTTTATCCTCTGCAGATGAAAGAAAACTGACCTTCACTTTTTACATTCAATCCTGAGGTGCAGCTCTCATGCTAATATAAGAAATTCCAACACAAGCGTGTGAATTATGTAGAAACAAAAAAAAAAAAAGCACACGTTCCCTCACACATTACCTCCCGCTAGGGGCCATCTTGTTAAGCTGGAAGAGGTGAGCACATTTTCTTCGAGCTCCCTTTACTTTCCGTCTCGTTCTAATTAAAACGACTTGTCCACGAGGCCCCCACCTGGAGCTGGCCAGGACGGCTGCTGCGGCCGCGCGGGGAAGCGCGACGGGGATGAAAGGAGCTCACCTGCCGAGCGGCTCGGGGCTTACCTTGGGAGCGAGCGTACATGTTCAGAGAACAGCAGCGCACACAGACATTGTGTTCTGAAACAAGAGGGACGAGCGAATAAGAAAGTGTCGGCCCTAATGAGTCAAAAGCTAGTCAACCGAAGCACACCGGCACAGTCGAGCGTACTCCGCGTGCCGTCTTTCATCTCCAGATTCACCGTTGCTGTAGGTTCCATATCAATGAATAAGAGGAGATTCAGAACAAAGTGAAAACCACTTGATGCTTTGACTGGTTTAAGAAGGGTCAGAACCGCAGAGGACAGTCGCTAACAAGCTTGTTATCAACCTTGGTGGCAACTCTTCAGATCATGTCAGAAGGAGGGGGGGAAAAGCAGAAAGCGCCTTGTGTCGCCCACAAAAACACAGCGAGTACCTCTGTATCCCTTGCATAGCTGCACCTAGCCCAATTGGCTGTGTAATTGTTTAATCACAACCATTACACAGCAGCCCAAGTAATTTGTGCTTTCCGTTCACACTGTATGACTCTGTGTCCGTGCGCGGGCACACACACCCGTCCCACTGAGATTCTGCCACCCTTTCAAAGCCTGAGAAACACACACCTACACACTCTGGTCTGTGGATCCTTTGCCATCCGAGCGTTATTTCCTCCTGAACCGTGCCCCAGCATTCACAGGGGACCGGCCTAATAGCGCCGTCCATAGAAAGTTAATGGACTAATATTAAACAGCGGCCATATCTCCGCTTCTCTTTTTCTCTCTGCCCAAATTAATTATTGGTTCTATTGCTCGTACGTCACCTCTTCCGCAATAGGTCAACCAGGTCTTGCATTAATTGCCGTAACATATGGTCGCCAACAGATTTTAGCTGTGGGACTCGCACTTTAGCGGGGGCTATTTTTTCGCGCGCTCAGATGCGAGCCATATTGTGCGGCGCTGGCAGCTATTGTTCGGCGCATTAACTTCATAGAGCTAATTACTCCCCAATAATAACTTTACCTTGGAGTTTTTTTAGCGCACCGCGTGCCAACCAACCTGTTTCGCACCCCATATGTTAATTAGCGGCCACATCTTCATTATGCCGCAGCGGCGCTTTAAGTTCAAGCTGTGCCGCCTGTCGCGTGGTGAACGCAGCCTCAGCTCGCTGCCAATTATCCAACTCCTGCTCCCCTCTCGGAGTCTTCCTCACGCTCCTTCTGCCTATCTTGTTCATTCTGTTGTTTCTATCTGCTGCTTTTTTTTTTTCTTACAAGGAAAAAAATTAAAGAAAAAAAAAAATCCTGAGAATTTGTCTTGCCAGGGTGAATTCTCTCTTCCCGTCCTCTTTGACCCTGTGAAAGTTCTCAAGATAAAGTCTCACACTTGTTCCTCGTGTATATTTGTGATTTTTCTCCTCCCCACTTCCCTCTTTTAACTCGGAGTGGCTTTCCTTTGTTATCTTTTGGGCTCTCGCTGATTAGAGGAATTTTGCAGATGAGTCGCAGTCTTGTTTGCTTCAGGTTTCTCTCTCGGACGTGAAAGCGCGTGCAGAGCTCCTAATTCTCCACGTCAGCAGACTACAGAAGCAGCAGTGTGATCTTTTGTCAGTGTGTACTGTAGGTTTTCATGTTCGCTCTGGGCCTGATGAGAAAGAAAAGCTGAGGAGAGCATTATTCCCCAAAGTGCCCACTGTTTCAGATCTCTCTTCCTTTATGTAAAAAATCTGGAGATTGTCTCATAGATCTGGCCTCTCTTTGTTCCTTTCAACGTTATTTTTCTTTTCTTTCAGTCAATTCATCTTTGTCTCTTATTCCCGTTCTCTAGCTTACAGAGAACCTCTTCTTTTTTTCCCCACACTTTAAAAGTTTATGATGATCACAAAACTCACATGCAAAAACTTTCAGCTCATTTTAAGGTATTACATTTTTATGGACCGATTATGAGGAGAACTTTTCTTCTTTTTGGATGTATAGAAATGGAAACAGAAACTTGGATATCAGGGCAAATGGAACTGAACACATTGTAAATATATATCTGCCTCGTTTTCATCTTTTATCACATTAAGAACACAAACGTCAACATACTTTATTTGATATTCAACTGCAAACCTACCAAGACATGATTGTCTCTTTAAACTGGCATTTAAAGAGACCATTAGTTTGAGAAGCAGGAAAAGTGCTTATGCTAACGGTGTGTTGGAAAACGGGAGAGGATGATTTTTCTGAACAAAAAGCTGATCGGAGTTGATTTATTCTTTTTCTTCAACTTCACAGTGATGCACTATAGTCTCCTCCCCCCACTATTCCATATTATTATTCATGTTAAAGAGTGCTGAGAGTATCTAGAATATTTGAAAGAAAATATAAGTTGGAGAGCTGAAATACCTAAATGCAATGCTACTTGACTTGCTATTGGCTGGCGTTTCCAAAGCAGCCACTCCAGAAGCAACATTTATTTTCCTTGGCGCTGGTTAGCTGCACTCCCCAGAGTCGAGATAAGGAAGACTGTAAATATTAGGGACGAAGAGTCACATGATGATGTCATTTTTATTCCAAACATATATGTAAAAAAAAAAATGCCAGAGAAAAATAAAAAATAATAATCTAAGAAAATAAAAATAGGAATTAAAACCAAACATAAAAGGAGTATGAAGAAGCCGATGCTTATTTAACCCAACCTCCGGCTGACTCATCCAGTCTGTACATAGTGTCAGCTTTGCAGTGTCCTAAAGCAGAAACTCTTGTATGTTGGTGCATATTTTAGGTTCTTCCATGACCTGCGTTTTCTGCTTTCCATGCGAGTGCCGCCCCTTTCACAGTCAACATGTATCTGTTCCAGTAAGCATGGTGGTGCTGCTCATCAGCTCCACAGCTGTTGCAGAAATATCTGCAACATATGGAATGAGAGTGTTTGACTAGAAACCTTCCCCGGTGTTGATCTATATCTACTTTGCTGCTTTTGTGTCTCTTTCTTGTCCTTTTGTTGCCCCCCCCCCCACCACAGCCTGTTTTTTTATATTGTGGAGACTGAATATGTTATGCAACAGTTCTGTAGGCTGATTAATGTCTGCCCATTGTGTGCAGGCTTTTTGTTATGAGATCAAAAGAGAAGAAAAGATAAGAGAGGAGAGAAGCCTTGGATGCTTTGAAGGGTTTTCTGTGATAATTTCAATTGCGGAAAGAAAGAAGCAAAGCCTCGTGCGCGCGCTCTGACATCACAACGCTCCATACGCACGTCTCAAACTTATCGTCCTGCTTTTCCCTCTCCTCCCTTTGGTACAGTTTAGCTAGCCAGCCTCGCTGCTCCAGCATATGTCCAATTAGGCCTGAAAGGCAAAGCAGAACAGTTCTGTCTGTGATTCGTCCCCGCGGGGGTCCTGTCCGCTGCCTGATCGCGTGGCGCGCAGGCGGCGCGGCGGTTTATGGTTAACCCAAAAAAAAAAAAAACGGTGGAGTAATTATTGTTTTTGGTGTAAGAGAAGAAGGTGGGGGTAGGGAAGTTCTCCCTGCGCTGTGATAGTTTGATTACAGTGCTGCCGGCGGTCGCATGCCAACACGTAGGAGCTGCAGGAGAGGATGGCAGGGTGGTGGTGGTTGAGGGGGGTGTACTTACTGAACACTGTAAAAGCGCTGTTAGTACTGAGTGACACCATCTCCAACACTAACCACTTCAAGTGCTGAGATATTACCTGATTGTACCGTGGCACCACCAGCACCACCTTCCGTATGATTGTGCTGCCGTTTCCGTCGTTCCAGATCAATTTTCCACATCAGACAGCTTTTACCTGCCCATTATCCTATTCAGCCATTACCTCTCTGGCCTCCTGGCAAAATAAAAGCGACAGAATAGAGGAAGGGAGGGAGATGAGCTGCGAGGAGGGAAGAGCGCTTACAAGCCAGAAACATGCAGGTCAAAGGCTTTAAGGGTTGGATTTCATGGGGTATTTTACCAGTTTGTCACTTTCATCTCCACAAACCTGTCCTGGTTGGTCCCAGGTGCTGCTGTACGTTTAAATAAAGAGAGAAAAGTATAGATGTAATGTGTAGGATAAGTGGTGAAACTGAAGGACCTGCTTCTACTTCTCATTTATTTCAGTACAGTGTAGGCGAGCGTTGTATTGTTGCCATCCCGAAAGATTCAACAGCGAAACCGGTGGCCTCGCTCCGACTTCAGCATCACACCAGCTCTCATGTAGAGAAGATCCATTTCATATCCACCTTCCTCCTCTCTCTCTTCCCCACTTTCCCTCTCATCCTTAGCTGTCACTCAGTCCATCACATGCGAGTCTTTGTGTGTTGTTTTTGGCAGAACGCTGTTTAGTGCAACCATCTGTCTCCTCCTTCTCTCTCTCTCTCCTGCCGTCTCTGCCAAAGTCACCCAACGGAGGAGACTTTTTTCTTTCTTTCTCTTCCTGCGTCTCCTTTTCAAATCCTGGAAACCTTATGAAGCCGTATGGCTCTCTGCCGACGGGCGCGCGCAGAGGGTTGGGTTAGCGAGCTTTTCGGTTCGGTGCGGAGAGAAGAGAGAGAACATTATCTTCCAAATAAAAGTAAAAGCCCAGCTGTTGTTACAGTTTAGTGAACTGTCCTTGTGGCTTGAAGTGATGGGATGGCAGGTCTCTTTTAGTTTCTTTCTCCAGTTTCTAATGTATTTGTGAGGTAAAACGAAATCTGCTAGACATAAAACAAATAAACATTTCAAATATCTAACATAAAAAAGACCAGATTTTTTTTACATTTTTCTTGTTTATTTTTCTTTAATCACTTGGTTGGTCTGGTTTCCTGACTGTGTCAGAGGTGATTTGCTTGACAGAAACGGGCAAATGGGATATTCTATTTCATAATTAAAACAAGAATAACTCAGATCTTTTTAAGGCAAAAAAGTAGACGAGCTGCGACAATATTATAGATAAAAATGTAAAAAAAAAAAAACACATTTCTTTTCAGGGACAACATCCAGTTTTTAAGCTAGGTAATGTGCTTCCTGACTTTGTACATGCACACTAATGTTTCTGTTTTTCTTTCTACCTCTTTATTCTTATCTCCCATCCCTTCTTACCACTTTTACCCACCAACCTCCTCTGCCTCCTTCATCAGCAGGTCCAGGGCCAGCTCCCTCCACTGATGATTCCCGTGTTTCCTCCTGACCAGCGGACCCTGGCGGCCGCCGCAGCCCAGCAGGGCTTCCTAATGCCCCCTGGCTTCAACTACAAGCCTGGCTGCAGTGAGTGGCATCAACACTCACACACCTACAGAATACATTGCAGAAATCTGGATGTTTAATCAGTCGTATCAAAAATAGCACCACTTCTTAGTATAGTCCATGAACTTTACATAGGATCAACATCATGGCTATTCAGGAACACAAACTTTAAATTGAATTGGAAGACCAGCTTTCCTATCTATGGTAAAGTGTTAGGCCACTGTAGATTTAGAGGGTGCCGACCAAGAAAGAAGCTCTTCAAGCTAAACAAATGGATTCTATAGAAAGGTTTTATTGTCAGATGACTCAAGTATTAAGCTGTATTTGGTAGAGGTTAGGTAAGGCTTTAAACCAAAGAATACTGTAGCATCCTGATGGTGTGAGTTCGTTTTACTACTTGTGATACTGTTGTTGCACAAAGGGAGTAGAATAATGGAGGAGTACCTCGAAATACTCCCATTTTACCTCAAATAATCAAATGACAGGTGGTTAAAACTTTGACCAAATTGGGTGTTTTAACAAGACTCTAGTCACAAACACACATGAAAAGTGGCTGGTTCCTGGAATGACCTCAACCCTGTTGGACATTTCTTGACTTTCCTTAAAGTCTGGTGCCAAGAAGTCAATTAATTTAGGCACACCATTTCATATCTGATAGAAAAACTGACAAATTGTTTGCTGTATAATCATGCCACCCTAGAAAAAGAAGGTCTTGAATGAATATGCTATCCAGGCCTGTGAGGAGCGTTTGCAACTCTGCATGTGGAGTCAGGAAGAGAGGCAACCTTCAGACAAAATAACTTTCATGTTTCAGTTGTTGTCCACCAAGAAAGGTAGAAGCTGAGCGTTCTCCCACATGACGAGTCTGGTTGCTTACCAAAAGGCGAGCTCGCCCTTACAACAACATCTCCCTCCTAATAGAAAAACCAGTCCAAATACAGCCTTCCTGTTTACACTCAGTATCTCTCCCGCTTTCACTCAGTCCTTTTGGCTCCTTCCTTTTGTCTTGTCTATTTTTTGACATATAAAGCAACAAAATGAAGGCGTTCTGCAGGACTTTTTTTTTTCTTCTCTTGGCCATTACACTCCGGCTGTGTGGCAATGTGTTGTTTACCATGATAGCGAGAGAGAGAGAGACAGAGATAGAGAGAAAGAGACTGTTGCTTGCCAGGGGATGCTGGGAATAAATGCACAGTGGGGGGGTTAGCAGAAGGGGGGTAGAGGGGTGGTAATGTGACCTGCCCCAGGTTCTCCTCACATTAACACGGGACTCAGCCAAAACACGTTTCCAACACAGCCCACGTGCACTAGCGCACACGCAGACGCACTCGCGTCTCAAACACAGATAGAGACGATGAAATTTATCGAAAGAAACTTCCACAATAGCGCACAAGAACACAGACTGGTGAACCACCGGAACACCCGCCCCAAACCCCACCCCACTTAGAGTTTCACAGCTTCCTAAACAAGTCCACTCCATTTTAATTAGTGCCATCTTCACCCACACCCACGGCCCACGTAAATACCCTAACAAGTAGTGGGCCTGTCTTTTCGCTGCCTCAGCCAACTCCAACCGGACTGGCACACTGACGCAGGCCAAGCCGCCCCTGAGAAAACTCTCTGGCAACTTTGGAAGTTGTTGTGAAGCGATGCGGTTTGGTGCGGCAAGCTCTAAATAGGACATGTGTAGCATTGTGCTCTGACATATTCTCATGGCGCTGCTGAAGATATGAGTAGATATTATGCGTGCAGTATGGACTTCTAAGCACTGCTCAGCTTGGTTGGACAGCATCAAACACGATTTTCTTTGACTAAAACTGAACATCATCACGCAGAATTCATATAGTCACATTTTCAAATGGATTTGATTTAAATGTCTTGACATTTTAACACCTTAGCCATTAAATCAACCGTAAACTGATGATTACTTTATACAATGAAACAGTGAAAATCTGTTTTCGCTCTGCGAACGAGGTAGAATCGATCTTACGATTAGATTTTGTAACACAAAGTGAGATTAATACAACACTGCAGATCAGGGCAAACAAGTCAAACAATTCAACAGCCGTAGTGATGGTGATAATGAGCTGCAGATATTAATACAAATGAAAAATGATCGAGTCAGTTTCTGCAGTTTATGCCCATGTCTTCACACACAATGAAGACTAAAAAAACAAAGTTTGAAATAAAACAACAAAATCTCCAAAGGTCTCAATTGGGAATCTGAACAGTGTTTCCATAACAACTGTTAGATGCTGTTTTCATGCCAACCGAATGTTTGGAAGGAAACATTTTCTGTCCCACCGTCATAAATGTAAACAGACACAGTTCAGTAATCTCTACTAGGACTTTAACTGTATCCACGTTCTTTACTATAAAGTAAAACAAAGATAATTCCCAGAAAACATAAAAATTGATCTGTCGTTTAAAAGAGGAAAATATTCTCAAATCAAAAGTTGACCAATTATATCAAATGTTTCCTGCACCTAAAATAATATATCATGTTTCTGTTGAAGCGTGTTCAGAAGCTTTGCCCAAAAGTTTGGTGAGAAATTTGGGAACCACTTTCACGACTTTCCTAAAAGCCTCTTTTGACGATCAACCCGGACTCATGTGCTCTTAACGATTTTTCCTACATCTCAAACTGTGTGAAACATGACACCAGGTCGAGACGGACCATCCCTGCTTTATTTCTCCCTCTTCGCTCCATTCGTCTTCGTCTTTCGTCTGGTTGTCGCTGAGAAATCTCTGCCTGGTTCGCCTCTGTCCCCGAGCCAAGAGCAACATGTTTGCTTTTCCCTGTCCCTCTCCCTTTTGTTACAGCGACCCCCAGGAGGAGCATAAATATCCACTGGACTCATGTTTGCTTAGGAAGCAAGTAGAAAAGCCCAATCTCCTAGAATACACAGTCCTGAAATAATTTGTTAATCCCTCCTGCCCTCTCCCCACTGGAAACAAGAATGTCTCGGTTTCGCTTTTCGTTGTTTTTCGTCTCTAAAGAGATGGGAAAATATGTTGTAAGGAGAGTCTGGCTTATGCCACGCTAGGATGCACGCAAACACATACAGATTTACATACACACAGCGCTAGAGCCAAGAGGCTGACCCCTGCTCTCAAGGTTCAAGCCAGAGATGCAAGTTCAAGCCCAGAGAACATTCTCAAGTTTTCTCCACGAAGCCTGAAGTTTTCCTGGATGAAATCAAGCCTGACCTCCTCCGTGTAGTGCACTGTGGTTAGCTGGTATTTTTAAACGCAAATCAGAGCAGTATGTTTATACAATATAATCATAATTAAACAATATCCTTTCCACATTCTCCCCTGCTCATCTCTGACCTCTTTGTTTCCCCGTCTCTGCCTCTCAAAGTAATTACAGCCTATCTGGCACCTACTAACTAATAACACGACTCATCCTTTTACTTCCTTGCTGTCGTCAGTTCACTCCTTTTATGTCTGTTTCATACATCTATTTTTTCATTTATTCTTCCTGGAAGAGGGGAAATGCTTAGATTAAGAAGAAGAAGAAGAAGAAGAGGCCAATTTATGAAAAGGGAAAGATGACAACAAGAGGACGAGCCACCTGAAGCAGGACAAACAGCCGAGGGTAGAAAATGGAGGAGGGGTGGAGAACAGCAATCAGTGTTCGCAGCTCTTAATTACGGCGCTGGGGCCGGCTTTATCAGAATCCCCTCACCTCACTGCTCTTTGTCAGGGGGTATTAAGGAGGAGGACACACAATCGGGCTTTTCATTAGGGCCATACCGGCAGGGCACACAAAGGAGGGCTTTAACAGCTGCAGAGGGACTCAGGTGGTAGGAGGGGGAAGAGGAGCGAGGGATGAAGGTGGGATGAGTACAATAAAATGATGCACAAAAACAGTGGGGGCCTTAAGGGAGTAAAACAAGATTATTAGGGTTGGGCTTTTATCGTTTATCGTGATAAGAGTTTTGATGTATCGTTATCGCAATAAATTCCAATTAATGATGCTTAAAATCCCCCAAACAAATCCATATTGTCAGGATTGATAACTATTTCCTCTACTGTTTATTCAATAAAGCATCAATAAATATCAATAAATTTGAAAATACAGTTTCAGGATGCAGTTTAGTGATACAAATCACGCTTCTTTACATAACTGGTGTCATAAACAAACATATAAACAGGACAGGAATGTTTTTCAAGAGGATTTTTTGTTTTTTTAGAGGCTGCAACTGCTGTGACACACACTATATACTTAGTAATGATGTAATAAATAGTTCTTATTGCTACTTTTACTCTTATTACAGCAATACAGACAAATGTCATGATAAAACTTAAAGGATAAAAACTGAAACTAAGGAGCAACCAGTGCGTGAAACACCTGAATGATGTTTTAATGTAAGGCTGCAAAGTAAAAAAAAATATATATTTGTTTTCCTCAGGTGACCCCTACCCTCTCCAGCTCATCCCCACAACAATGGCCGCCGCCACGCCCGGCCTGGGGCCCCTGCAGCTACAAGTAAGTCTGCATCACCCGCTAAAATACGCCAGAGGGCAAGCATGCAGCTCGCATCAAACGACTTTTACACTCTCAAGAAAACACTTTTCAGTTTTGTCCCCCCTCTCTTCCTTGGTGAATGCGGTCATTGTGAATAAATTCCTAAAGCCCGGCAGCATTCACACAACATACTGCTGCTCCGCGCACAGCCGCAAGCAGAGTGGCGGGCAGGAGGGGACGCACAGCTGTCACTTTCAGCCAGAGTGTTGGACATCAGAGAGAGAGAGACAGCCGGAACGTGATCTCCATGATCAGACGTGAAAAATCATACGGATCTGACAAATGCAACCTTAGCCTTTGGCTTTTCCTGAGATAAAAAGGGAATGAGATTGATGTTGTCCTGTAGAGTGGCTGACAGGGGTCAGCACATGTAGGGCAGAGCTATTCAGATAAACCATATTGATTAATCTGGACTTTTCCCTCTCTGGTCACAGCAAACATTTAACTTTTACTTGTCTTGAAATTGGCTTTGAATCTAGGAAGACAAAGATTTTCATGAGAGAATAGTAGAGCTGTATTAGAAGATGTAGGTGAAATAATGTAGCAATAATTTTCTTAATCAATAGAGAATAAAATGATTTTCGACACCATTATTCAGAGATATGGTAAACGTACATTTATTGCTTAGCAGTTTAGTGGAAGATCAGTAAAAATATATTAAAATAAACTCTAGTTAGAGTTAATCAAAATCACTTCTGGGGTCCCTCAAGTTTCTGTCGTTGGTCCTAAATTATTTATCCTATATAGTAATGAAATCTGAACTGTTTCATTTTTGTTTTATTTGCATGTAAAACTAATTCATGTTGCTCTGGAAAATACATGGAAGGAAGAAAAGAAAACGGGACAAACTTTCTTCAAAATGCTGAAAAATGTTGTTTTATCTGCAGTTATTGTTAAAATATAGGTGAATTTATATGTCTACATATAAAGGCACAGTTTTCTAAATATTTACAACTATCTGCATGCTGACTGCAGCCAGTTTAGGTCAAAACAGCAATGCAGGGGTGCAGAGGGAAACCATGGAAAGAGTCATCTGCTATCCCACTTAGAAGCAGGATGACTGTGCGTTTGGTCCATTTTCAAGCAGAACATCACAGTCTCACCACAATCCTCGCGGGCTCTGTGGCCCTCCTCTCTCAGAGGTTAACAGCCTGTACGGGTGTCCCATCAGCTGCCTTTCTAAAACACATTAATCTCCGGTATTGGGCTCGTCACCTCTGCCTCCTTGATGTGAATAATTATTAAATGTAACACACGTGCACGCACAGATGTCTGGCTGCGTGCAGCTGTTTTGACACATGCAGGTTGTCGTGTACATTAACACGTCTTTTTGCTGACCGCAAACACACACACGCACCCACAGAGAGTGATGGGAAAATACGGGTTAAGGGGTTAGACGGGGTGCGCGCGTAATACATTTGCACCTGTCAGCCAAACGTGCCACCCCATATGCTAGACACTACAGGGAGAACGCAATAGCTGTGTAACTCTATCATGGAGAACGGGCCCCGCTGTCGACACTGATTTCATTATTACTTGCGTGTGGGGGTGTGTATGTGTGTGTTTAGCTGGAGAATAATGTTCTCTGTCTGCGCTTCAATCTAGCTGTCCATATGTTCGCTTAAAATCAGCTCAACAGCTTTGTCCACCTTAGTTTTTTTTTTCCCCTACTAGTTTTGAGAGGTTAAAAAACACACAACTAGTAGAAAAACAAATCATCTCAGTAACAGATTTTGTCCTCACACTGACAGAGTCGCCTGATGAGATTAAGGCTTTGTCAGAGGAACAGATTTGCCCAGGCTAACACAAGTGCAGATGTCTCAGCGTGGATGGATTTCCTTCGGGGCTGTCATGGCGCCCTCATTTGATAAGGAGGTGTTTCTGTTGCCGAGACGAGATGCGGCGATAACCTTAGTGCTTCCGCAGAGAGAGGAGACACACACACACATCTGACACGCTGCGTCACAAAGGCACCAACAAAAACAAGCTAAAAGTGCCTGGTTAGCATGCAGAGACAAAGTGATTACATATGCTAATATTCTAATTGCTACGATGATTTGAGTACTTTCACCACAATGCTAACACTAATGTGAAGGCAATATGAAGCTGGTGTAATCGCACTATTGAAGGGCATCCTAGACCCCTACTGACACAATATAAGATCTGAAGCAGTTGGAAGCACCCTGCTGTCGACAACAAAGGGCTGCCAACTGTTTCCATTTCTGCTAATTCTTAATTAACCTTTATGTTAGGAAGGGAGAAAAATAGATAAAAAGCAAATAAGGGCCACTAAACAAGCAGTGTTAACCTTTTAAGACCAAAACATTTTAAAATTTCCTTGTATTTCCATCAGGGCAGACAGGGCAAACCTTCGACTTCTCACTCTCGTCCTTTGGAAATCTTTCCGAAACAAAACTGTAAATGATCTACGAGTCATAAGTCATGATCTATAAGTCAGAAGAGCAGACGTTGAAGATCAACACAGATGTTGCCTACAGTTTCCACCGTGTTCCAAATTATTATGCAAGTGATATTTTCTCAGATTTTCTTAAATGGTCAATGCAAATGATGGTCAGTATAATTTAAGTCATTAACTATTACAGTATAAATCAAATTTTACTGAACAAAGCTCCCCATGAGAACAGGATTTTTTTCAAAAATAATAAACTTAAAATGCTCTGTTCCAAAATATCATGCACAGCAGATTTTCTAAACATTTTATGGATTATAAAGAACTGTAAACAGTCATTCTTTGAATGTGCAGCATTAAGTGGTCACATGTCCTAAAATCAAAAGCTATTTCAATCAAAAACGTCTTAACAAACCAAGTTACATGTTAATATTGGACCTTCTTTGATATCTCTGCACATTTCTTGCATCCATTGAACTTGTGAGTTTGTTGATAGTTTCTGCTTGAATTTCTTTGCAGGATGTCAGAATATCTTCCCAGAGCTGCTGTTTTGATATGAACTGCATTCCACCCTCAGATCTTCTGCTTGAGGAAACTGCAAAGGTTCTCAATAGGGTCAGAGGTTAGAGGAGGATGGTGACCACACCATGAGAATAGTAGGTTCATGGACCGCAAGCCTCTGGAGGATCCTCCACCTTGAGGTTCCAGAGGCACCAGCAGCTTCAAATAACTGTTTGCTGCTTTGTGAGGGCATTTTAACAGCTGCCCTCTTAATCTGATGAATTTGTCTAACAGAAACCTTCCTCATTATGCCTTTATCTGTACAAACCCATCTTTGTTCTGAATCAGCCACAAATCTCTTCACAGTACGATAATAA
>CAEGAG010144698.1:0-33903 GCA_903067065.1 Brachyrhaphis terrabensis
TCATTCAGGATTTTTTTCCGACCACATTTCTTCCTGGAAGACGATGGTTCCCCACCATCCTTCCAGTTTTTAATGATGCATTGGACAGTTCTTAACCCAATTCTAGTAGTTTCTGCAATCTCCTTAGATGTTTTCTCTGCTTGATGCATGCCAATGATTTGACCCTTCTTAAACAGACTAACGTCTTTTCCATGGTTGTTTAAGAAATGAGGAGTTACTCATTGCATCAGCTGGGGTTAAATAACTTGTTGCCAGCTGAAAGATAATCGCCTATGCAGTAATTATCCAATAGGAGGCTTGTACCTATTTGCTTAGTTAAATCCAGGTGGCGACTTTTATTTTGGCCAGGCAGTGTATATACAGTATATATATCTTAGGGCAGGTATTTTAGTGACAGCAACTGAAATGTAAATTTGTCATGTGTGACTTCTCTAAAATTATTTTATGAAAAATATTCTGCAATGCAGCTGTGGCTGCGGCATATGTCCCCTCATTACTAAATGAAGACGAACTTACACTTAAGATTCTTTTTTTTCCATTGTATTCATGTTGAAGAAATTCCTTTAAAAATACCCCAGATCCTCTAATAGTGCAGGTGCATCGCCAAGAGAAATTACCAAAGTGAAAGACAACTATAATTTAGACATATTTCCTACAGAGCTATTTATTTGAAATGCACATCTATTAATTTAGGTGATTATAGTCTACAGCTATGCCTAGCCCAAAAAGTGGCTTCATGAGAAATGACATAGAATCAAAAAATAATTTTAATACAGAAATATTACATTGACAGTAGGTTTGACAGAAGGAAATATTTAGATGTGTTGAGCAAAACCCACATCAGGCAATGGGAAATTTCCACATTCAGTGACAGGTTTATAAATAATGTGATTGAGTTTACACTTTTTATCCTTTTGGCTATAGATTTCGACCCAGCCAAAACTAACACCATCATTTCTTCATAAACTGTGTTGTTTTGTCAGAGTGAAGTCGAAGGACACCAGAGACAACAATGTAGATGACTTAAGCTATTAAATCAAGATTTTGTTTTTTACATATTTTTCCTTTTAAATGTGCATTTGATTGCTTTTTTAATGAATACATCCAAAACGGGATAACAAACTCCCCCAGAGGAGACTGCACGCAACCTCATAATGAGAGTAAGCACGAAATAAAAGAAAAACAAAAGCCTGATTTGTGACTCTCCTCTTCTTTAGTCAGAGTCAAGGTAGTTAGTTACTCCTGGCTTTAAGGCCATCTTCTGTCTCAAAGCAATTCAAAGCCACCATGAGAACAGAGCAATTATCCTCTCCCTCTTCCCCGGCTGTTGAAATGAAGGATTGACTCATCTGGCCCGTCTCTAGGGCTCCGTATCTGTCCAGGCCGGAGACACCTTCTCACCAATTGTCACCTTCCCCTCTGTATCATTAAATCTTTTCCAAGTCGCTTACAACTCGCCACCGCCTGCTGTTCTTCGCTCGGACACCCGCAGTAATTAATTAGCAAAGGTCAAAGCTCCATTTAGCTCCAACAGGTGCAAACCGGTACTAAAACGGACCGCACAGAACACACACAGGCTACATTCATTTCCATTTAGTGAATAAGTGTTTTATTTTAGTGTGTTTCACATCCTGGATGTAATAGAAAAGTGCCAGATTTTCTCCTTTATGTCCAGATTTAAATCTTTGCTTGCAGTGGAATAAAACTGTAATATTCAATATCACAGAGTTTAGAAATCTGACACTTTGATCATTGGTAGTTTCTATTTATCTGCATCTGAAAATCATTTTATGACTCCATATAACAAATTAAATTGTATTATAATTATGTCAAATAGTCAAATATTATTTAGCTGAATTATTCAGAAGACTGTTCTGTTTATTTTATTACAATGTTGAGTGTCCGCGCATTAGATAGGAACCATTTAAACAATGCAATATTAGTCATGGGGAGCTCAATTATTATTATTATTATTACTTTTGTTTTTATCGAGTTAATTGCATGGTCTGGAATTACTTAGTCACAATTAATTACATTTTAATCAAAAAAGCATAAATTGACTAAATAAGCAACATTCAAAAACACTTAGTGGTGCCAACCTTTTAAATTAACAACAGCTCAACAACAAAGAGTGATTATTTTTAATATGTTATTCAAACGCCAGATTGGTGCAAAGTACTTTATACATATTCAGCTTTCAAGTGTTTAACACTTGAAAGATCATGTAAAAAAAAAAATAAAAAATACCTGACTGGAAATGTGGACCGTGGACACTGTGTGTTGCTGCAACATGTTTTGCATTGGGAAGATATTTTGGGTTTGTATAGCTTCAGTGATAGGCCAACTCCTTTTTGCACAACTTGCACACGATAGTCTTTTCAAGAGGTACATCAGATTGTTTTTTTGAAGTAAAAATTTAGCTGGCCAAGAAAAGCAGCTGTGTCATCAATCACTGTTCGTGGATTCCAGCAATCACTTGGGTTAGTTCTTAACATTCACTTGTCGTGCAGCTCAGTCATCATTGGGTGTTTTTTTTGTCACAACATAATCCACTCTCCAGGCAGGGTTGATCACGCCCTGGCTTGTGTCCAGGTAGCTTGATCAACAGAGAACTTGATGCCATTTCCACCACTTTTGTGATGTCTTCAATGGTTCTTCTGATGTAAAGTCCTTTCACTCCAAGAAGATAAAGGGGCCTGCTGAGTAACTTGCCAATGAATCCTTTACACCCCTCCTCAATGGGGCAGCACCAGTTCCCCCATTCCTTGCCTCGGCACTCGCCAAACAACTCCTGACTCCTTGCCGCAAAAAAAAAAATGTGTGGTCCAAGTATGGATACAACAATTTTGTGGAAACATATATGGTCTACCTAGGTTGACCTCCAACTGCCAGTCTCAGTCTCATGTGAGCGTCTCTAGTTGATTTGGGCGATAAAAAAGGTGGCGCTCTGCTCTACTGGTTGCTGTTGTCTAGTGCAAGAAATCCTGATGGTAATAACGCCGATAACGTACAGACCTTGATCAAGACGTCAAAGACGGTGCCAATCTCCCAGTGCTGCCACACAACTGCTCGATGTTTTTAACACTTTAACGTCTATGCAATCAATGAATCAAAATTAACACTGTAAAGTTCCAGCCCTAAATATGAGTCAATGTCCTGCCCTTCCTTTTATCCTCAGGAATAGGTGTATTCAGTTTTTTGAGAATCTATCATGCACAGTGCCCTCACACCAATGACTTGTCCGTTTTTCACAATTAGTTAGACCCATCTTTAATGTGATTCCATTAATTATTTATGAACCAACATTTCTCTGCAATGATGGCAAAGGGAGAGAAAGGTTAACTCCTTCTGTTTGGATTTCTGAAATAGAATAAAACATACCCTCTCAGTGCCCTTCTTATGACACACACCTGAGCTTTGGTGCATTAGTGGTTCTTGAGATGCTTTTAAGACATAATTGGAGTTCACCTTTGCCTTCCTGAACCCACAGAGCTTAATTAAGAAAGCACAGAGAGCTTTCTATTTAATGCCTCGCAATTGTTGCTATATGTCAGAGTGAAAACTAAGCCTCAAGCTTGTGGCATGGCTCATATTCCCCCTAGACCTCTAGATGGGATTTTGTCATTGCTTTTAAATTACATCACAGACTGAGCACATTAAGTCCAGCGGGTTTCATCATTTTTGAAATGGTTGAAAAATCATTTTTTTTAAAAGTTAAAAACTTTTTAAAAATATACCTCAACAGATGACAGTTGTTATTCAGAGAGGATTTACGTAATTGGATGAATTTATACAGCCGTTCTCAAGTCATATCCACCACTCAAGGTACTTTACAGTAGATCTCCATTCACAAAGTTGCACTAATGAACATACATACATTCAAATACACAGATTGGTAACCAACTAAGGGTTAAATTGCTTTACTTCATATTTTGGATTCTTATATCTTAGCTCTCTTAATGCAGATTTCAGGATGGGAAATGCCAATTTTTGTCTAGTATTTCCTTAAAATCTGCTGTATCAATTTTGCAATCAGTTTTGACCGATTTCCTGTGTCTTTGTAGTCCATAAATTTGATGACCCCCTTCGCTTTAAGGCTGTGGCCATGAAGTTTCATGTTGGTCTCTTCGCTTGTCTGATGGTTGCTTGGTTTCAACAGAACATACTTCCAAGCTAATTGTAGAACACTGCTGTTTAACTTTCTGATTCATCATCAATTTTTATATCCTTTTCCTGTTTTATAATGTCCAACTACCTTCTGCAGACTCTAAATTGTTTGGCTTTCCCCCTGGCTAAGAATCCAATATCAGTGGGACACTGGCTACATCATGCAAGGGTCTGGAAAAGGCCCTGAACTCACTGACTTTCATACACACACCAATTACAAGGTAGACAATCCCTTGGGAGGATGCTTTTTGAGCTGTTTTTGACCCATATCTATCCAGGTTATGCAAACTTTCAATCAGAGACATCAGTTTATGTTGTCTTTGGAAGCAGAAACACATTGGTTTATTATATAAAGTTGCCAAGTTATCTAAAATTCAGCAAGAGT
This sequence comes from Brachyrhaphis terrabensis, assembly GCA_903067065.1. Lineage (NCBI taxonomy): Eukaryota > Metazoa > Chordata > Actinopteri > Cyprinodontiformes > Poeciliidae > Brachyrhaphis > Brachyrhaphis terrabensis. Next base: position 4,553 of record CAEGAG010144698.1, read on the forward strand.
ATAAAAGTCATTACTTATTACACAATCGCGGATCTAAAATTGAAAGCCTTTAAGAAACTAAGTGCCCTCTTGCTGCTTCCATCAGAATTAGGATTCTGTTTGTAGTAGCATGCTGTGCTGTGAACCTTTACCTCATTACCGTCAGTCATACAAGATCCCGTCAGCTTCTCCGTCATTCTCCACCTTCTCACTCACTCCTCAATTCTGAGTACGTCCACCTATTCAATGATTAAACTCTGATCCTCACCTACAGTCATGAAAGATAGATCATTCCATTCTTCCGTCACTGACAGAAGAGATCCCGAATACAGGCAGCTACAATGAGCTTCCTTCAAATAGTGACCCGGGTCACGTATCGAGATACGCAGAGAAGCTCAGTGATTCAGTGGGAGCTTCGAGTTTAGACCCTGCTCCTCACTGAGGTGAGGTGATTTGTGCGTCTTATCGGGATGCCTTCTGGGTACCTCTGGCTATGTCCCACTCAGTGAAGCTTTTCAAATACATTTCTAAACAGATTTCTTTTTATTTCTCCCCAGATAAACAACATGCCGTGTACGAACCTACTAGAGTGCCATTGCAACCTTTCATCCTGGTAGATTGGGTGAACATTTGATGACCAACACAGTTAGTCATCAACGTTATATTGCCTTCTAGATGGGTTTGTTCTAAATGACAACATTGCTATTTTGGGATTCTGACAGCAACAACGTATCCAAGAGAGCCATCACCGTTTCAAAGCGTCTCTACTCCATTCTTGTTTCTTAAACGATTTGTCCAAGAGCCAAAAAAGGATAGTAATTGGATGCTGTCGAAGTTGCCAGTGGCATTTGACTGCCAGTTGTTCATATACCCAACACTTTTGGGGTTCATTTGCATTGGAATGCTATAATTTGCCAAATTCACAAAGCAGAACCATCGTCCACGGCAGATTTACAAAAAAGAGGCCAGCTTTAAAACAGAAAGATAAGCAGCACTACTTTTAACTTGGGGATTTAAAATCATGGCCATTTGGCCAATTGGAAGCATGAAAACAAAGCCCTTTCCTTTCCTTCAGGATTCAAAACACGCAGAGAAAATGATCTGATCGCTCACTAACAACACTTTTCCTAGCTGTGACTGAATGTGGGAGCAGTCATAAAATCCTTAACCTTATTAAAGAACAGAGGATTCAACAGTGCTGGAAAAAATTGGTCAATAAGACCAGACAGGAGCTCGCTTTATTGTAAACAGCAAGAATTTTGGAAAAAGTAAAGCCTTTGTAATTTTGTGCTTGTTTTTCGAAAGGGTTGAGACGATCTCTACCTCTATTGAAAATAAGATTCTCTGTAATGGAACTTGCAGAGTATCTGATTTGCTAAATGTGCTCAGCACGTGGAAAAATCTCAAAATCTGAAAGTATTTTGGTCTAGCATCTAATGTAAATATGTTAGTACACTTGAAATAAGACAAAATTAACTCAAAAATAACCTTTAGTCAAAATATAGGAGCTTGTCAAAGTCAATAATTTCTTAACTTTGACAAAAAAAAAGTACAAGTTCTACAGAAGATTATTTCACCCAAGACATTTTTTCCATTTTAATAGTTAATTAATGTCTCATAACTTGCTGAAAAGTTATTTTAAGTTGGTTTTGTAATATTTTAAGTGGTAAAACTAGTAAGATTTTGTGCTTTTTGCAGTGATGTTGGCTCAAACAAATTGGCAGAGTGAGCAGCTCTGCGTACTGTTGGAGCTGGCAATGGCGAAGAAGGCCCCAGCCTCCTTTTTCGCTTCCTTGTTCACAAGTGTTTCGCAGTCTGTAACAGTTAAACGGAGGAGTTCATCAATTGCTCTGTTGAATTTCCATCCATCTCCGTGGATGATTTCCCCTGTGGTCTCTCTCGTTGTCTCGTCGGGAACGAGGAGTTGTGGGTGGTTCTCTCAACACCCTCCGTCAGCCGTGTCTCTTCGTCTGGAAGGACTCCTCTGGAAGTGTGATTGAGTGCTGAGTTAAGTGGTCGACGGCTGGAAGGTTTCTTGGCTCCTCTGTCTGATGAGGTTAGGTAGGGTGCAGATGCCAATTTCTGCACATGCAAGCAGATGTGCCTTCACACTGGGGACGCTTTCCTTTCAATTAGTCCCAGCAATCAATGGGATGCGTATTGCACAGTCATTCTGGTGGGGATTAGGGGAAATGTACTGTGTGAAAGGAGCACAACCAAAAGCTTAGAACAGTGAAATATCAGAAAGAATACAAAAAGTATGAGAATAACTAATCTGAAATAAACTTAAATACTTTGTGGTGTTGACTAATCCCTTCTGATGCCAAGTAGGAAACGACCTTGTTAACAGAGTGTTTCGCAATCGTGTTGATATTCTGAGAAGATATTCTTAAAAATGTGAGAAAAAGTCTGAAAATAATCCAGAAATGAACTGGTGATACAGTGAAGACACTGTCAGTGTAGGTATCAACAGTGGTGTTTAATATAATCGCAAATGCGGAATGATTTAAATCATGTATTATTCATGAGCTATCTTTATGAAAACCTTCTGTCTCAGCTGTCATCAAAGCCTAATTTATGTGCAATTTGGAGATGTTTGTGTATGCATGATGAAGTTGTACCCAAACTGAACAGCTAGATGAAATGTATACAAGCCGAATATTTATTTCCATCATTTACTAAACATTTTTACAGCACAAGCTTTCGTGTCAGGTGAAATTAACGATATGAAAAATGATATAGATGTGAATTTCAGGGGAAATAAAAATGTGCAAGTGCAATATTCAGATTTTTTTAGATTTACTGCTAGACTTTAAAAGACCAGGGTACAGATAATACCACACCCAAAAAAATATTGATATGGGGAACATATTGTCAAATTCTACTTTATCACAGATCTACACACTCCAGAATAAGAAACTCCAGAAAGTCCCAGCATGGTTTTCAGTTAGATTGAAAGGCTTCAAATTTCATCTCATGCGAAAAATAGCTCGTTCTTACAAATGTAAGATCAACACATAAATGTTCTGGAAAGGCATGAACAGAAAGCTCATTTTAGCAAAAATCCTAAAATGTTAAAGGGTGAACATAGAGTTATAGCTCATTCTGCCAAAACATCCATATAAATATCGCCATGCATCATGCTAGAGCCTCAGTGTAATATGCATCTATCATGATCTGATACATTCATTTGTCATGCGAGAAAGCAGATGCTAGGGAAGCAATTTCACACTTAGAGCCACTCATTTTTTAATTTTATTTTTGCATAGAATTGAGTCAACCAAGTGTGAGTGAAATGACATGGGAAATTAAATAAAGTTTTTGTTGGTGCCATTAATCTAAAACAATGCAGACAATATCACAGTAGATGTATCACCGTGCTCGTTTATTATATTTGTATAGTCAATTTTAATTGCCTTCTCCACATGACAGCAAACTCCAACTTTGGCTCTTAGTTTGTTTCTTTTTTTATACCAAGGAGTATTTCTTTGAACTTAGGAAGAACTACTCTTTTTTTTTTTTTTTTTACTGAGTGGAGATGAGTTCGATGAGAATTTGGTGTGTAAACTGGGTTCTAGAGACATTATTAAATTAAGCTCAATATCAAATTTTTATCTTAGGGGTTTACCTGTCTTTCCAATGTTGTTCCATACTTTTGTCCTTCGACAAACAACTTTCTGGTGCAATGCACTGTCATGTACATTAGTATTTACCATGGCTTCTGTATAGTCTAAGACGAGACTTCTTCTGTATATGTGTGTGTCGGTGACATTTCCTCTAAGATCCAGAGTAGCAAAGATAGTATGGAAAACATGATTTCAGATTTGAATCTAATTTTTTTTTTTTTTTTATTAAATGTTCAATAGGTGTAGGAGTACTTTTTATTTGTTTTCCAGTGGTGTCATGCATGTTTATTTTTATGGAGGTTTTATTCATGGCATGTGGTAACAGCTCAATTTGTTCTTCAGGCTGGTGCAGGCCGAACATCTTCCTAATATGCACAACAGGTCACCAGCTTGCCAGAGACTGATGGAAAATCTATAATGCTTAGTGTCCAGATATAGACCAGCGAACGAATCAATACCGCAAAAGCACACATGTAAGCGTTTAGTGCATTCATAAAACACTTTCTTTTTTTTAATTCACAGCATGTTTACACCAACTGTTAAAGACAAAAGAAATACAAATTGCTTTATTATGGTGGTGTAATTAGTGTTTGCTGGGAAAACTTAGGGGAAGAGAAACAGAAATAGATTCAAATGAGAAAAAACTGTTTTGAATGTGGTAAAAGTGCACTTTTTTTTTTTTTTACAACTGTTCCTTAAAGTTTAGAAAATACATAAGTAAATTTATTTACAATTGACATGTCCTGGTAAATGGCTCACCCATATAGACAAATTCTTCTCAGTCAACTCCAAACCTTCTCATTTCTGTCCAGCCTGTAACATATTGAAGTTTAAATGTATTGGCCGCGTTGTTGCTTACATCAGTCTACACATACAAAAAAGAAATAAATAAAGAGCTAATCCAAATGGTCAGATTCAAGGAATATTGAGTCATCTCATGTTTAGAGAGCATTTAAAGGAAGGCTAAGAAAGAGTTCCAGAAGATTTGTCACGTCTTATTTGATGTCTTGTTCAACACCATAAACTGGTACGTGCATTCGAAAGCAGACCCTACTAACATACATACTTTTATGTGATTTATGCTGCTGTCACAGTCTCTTTGTTCTTTGCAGTCATTCTGAGCCACCAATGCTGAAAGAGGAACCACTCTCAGCTTAAAAACCCTTGTCAGAATTTGGCGAGTGTAAACAGCAGCGTGTTTTGCAGCATGAATGAGACCTGCAGTGATGGCATCTACGTGGAAAACTATTTTGCTCTCTCCTGTCCACGTCTGTATAATAGTTGCTGCAATAACTATCGTGATGTATTACTGTGATTAAGTCCTTGATATATGAATGGCTGTTTTTGCTTCCTTTGAATATAACCTTGGATTATGACGATGATCGAAAGCAAAAATGTTTCAGTTAATTAAATTTCACCTTTAGAGTGCAAGTGTAAAGTTTATAGTGAATAGTTTGATAAGAATAGTTTGATAAGAACCTGTACTCATTTCACTGAATCAAACTAGCACTCTACCTGACTCGCTTTTACTTTTCAGCATGAAATTTATGCATTAGAGACTTTTTTTTCCCACCGTTCTGTCACAGAAAATCATATCCAAGCTGTTGCTTCAAAGAAGATTGTTCAAATAAAGGTTTCAGTCAAGAAATCTTTTTTTTTTTTTTTTTTGGCTGTTCTGTCTTAAAACTCAGCTTCTCAACATGATGAGCAGTTGGGAAACTATTCGGAGTTTTATCATACCCTCTGCTGGGACGCAACCAGATCAGAAATCAAAGATCTCATGGTAAGATCATATTTTTCCATATTCAGTCCCTAAATGTTCAGCAGCTTGCCAACCAAAATACTCAATCCGCATTAAGACATATAGATGTAGTTAAGATCACCACCTGAAGTGCAACCTGAGCAATAGAGTAAGAAATGGGATTTAAGGCATCATTTCCACTAAGCTATTGGTGCGCATAGACAGTTTTCCTGCAATTGTACGTTGTCTTTCCACCATTATCACATTGAGCAGCGCCTAGACGAGGATGATTGCAAAAAGATTAAACAAAGTTGCATTGCAAACAGAAATTACTACTGCCACATGCTTACAAATTTATGGTGTAGACCGATGTAGAATGTAAACAAAAAGATAGAGGATAAACAAACTTGCAATCTAAAAGGTTTGGAAAGTTTTGAGTGGTTGCAGGGAAAAAAAACAAAAGGCACTTCAGTCTTTGCTTTTTCTCTTTAAATTATCCGTGTCATAATCAAAAACTGAGCTTCCAAAGCTTTTATTTAAATTGCATGCTTTCACTTGTCAGTTGATTTTATTATTATTCATTGTCTGCTGTAGCCCTTTTCATTATTACCACGGTTGAGTTCAGCAAACTTTTTTTCCTGTAGATATCAAACAATAAAGCAAATCTCTTTTATCTCTCTCTTTCTGCAGTTCGAATTCAGACACTAACAAAATCCATGCCATTATTAGTCGGAGATTCAGGTACTCAGCACAAAGGAATTTATCCTTGCCGCGCTCTTTCAATTTTGACAATCTGGCATGCCAGAGGGGCATTGTTCCAAACACTGCATTCAGCCGACAATGTAACTGGCTGCAGTCGGAGACTTCAAGAGAACGATAAGAGCTGGAGCCGGTGCGAGGTGAAGGATGATGGCATTCTGTAAAGACTCAGCACAAATTAAGGCAGTGAGGCCTTTCATCTGGTAAGCTTGCACAGAAACGTCAAGTCCCCTAAAATATGAAGAACCAACACCGGGAACAACGCAGTTCTGTTTTGCCAATGTCCTTGTTTCATTTCTGGCCACTGGCAGCTAAGAAAAGAGGAACTAAGGGCATTACAACAATACATTTTCAATCTTCATTCTGATTCCATGCAACAACTTGATACTCAATTATTAAAAGACAAACTTCTCTTAAAGAGGCAAGCCTTCGTTTTATAGAAAAAACAAAATAATAATAAAAAAGAGTATCAGTTGCCTCCCTAAATTTGGATATGACTCTGAAAAATAAAAAGCAATGCAGAGCTGAACTTCGCCTAATGTCAACGCAAGTAATGCATAATTTGTGAAATACCAGCTATAGAAATTGCTGCCAGTGACATGTTAATTTTTTTTTGCGATGGAAACAGAGCTATTGACATAATTCTCAAATATCAACAATCCAGAGAAGATTTTTTTTCTCTCTTCATTTCCTCTGACATATTTTTTTTAAAGTTACGAGTTTTGTTTTCCAAAAAGGTAATATAACATTTACCGCTGAATTTTTTGTAACTGGACATGAAGCCAAGATTGGTTCGTTTGATCATAAAGGTTACGCCATGAGGGTCATCAGGAAGATGATTTAGTGATGAGCCCTTTGAATGCGTGATGAAGCTTTGTTTTTGAAAATTCTCTTGACTAAAGAGAATTGACGATGAGTTTGCTCACCTCGTCATGGGATCTGTCACATTTTGACAGATCCATGATGCAGTGAGTTTGTGCAAGCTTATATTTGCCTAAAACAAGTCACTTTTTAGAAACAAAAACTCATCCATTCAGCTGGACAGATGAGATAAACACTCTTCTTCTGGGTCGTTTCTGGGTCACGATAATTTGCAGTCCTTCCTATGAATTCCAGCTGGTCTGCTCGGTGGTTCGTCTCTTGTTCAATGCCCAACACCAGGAGGCAGTCTCAATCAGATGTCCAAACTTAATTACCACGGGACTCTCTTTGATGCAGAGAAGCAGGGGCTCCAATTTAAGCTCTTCCCAGAATCCTGACCCTCTCACCCTCTCACTATGGACGTTCCTGATCTCATTTCAGTTTGGCAATCTAATTATTTTTGGCCATCATTGGCCAGCAAGTCAAAGACTTTACTTTTTGCTTGATGACCGGTAGAAGGCACTCGTCGTGTGGGTGGCGCTCCTCTCGTTCAATTCGGTGACTCATAAATACAAAAGAGGAATCAGGAATATTGTGTACGACAGGAAGTATGGGGAAACTTCCTGTGGTTAAAACTTTTGTTTTGCTCCCTCATACCCACTTGTCAGGCACACAAGAGGACTTCTCATCACAGCTGCAGTTTTGCTGCAGGTTAGTTGTTCCCGAGCTCTAATTAGCTCATATTAGCATCAGCATCCATGTGTCTGTGGATCTGTGTTTGCTCAGTCAGTCTATCATGGTCAGCATTAGCCCCTGACTATTAAGGTCGAAATTAGCCATAGTGAATTCACAGGCTAATGCGTTGGAATTAGTTAAAGGTCCTTTGTTCCCCATTTTTTGACAATTAAGGATGACAAGGATACCTCTGAGCTGCAAAGCCCTAACATAAAAAAATGTAATGTAATATGCAATATATTTATATAATTAAAACAAATTTTTACAGGGGATAGATTTAATTTAGCGTGCATTTAAATTCCTCCGAAGTGCTCATGGTGCTCTAGAGAGAGGATAAATCAGAGTTCGCTTGATAGTTTTTTAATAGACACTTTTCTCAAGCTGACTCATAGCCTGAAGTTTTCACATATAGACAGAAAAGAAAATATTCACACCTATTAAGCTTCCTTATGCTTTGTCACGTTACAATTACAAACCTTAATGTAATTTATTTGGATTTTATGGAACAGACAGACTGTTTGTGATTAAAAATAAATAAATAAATAAATGCTTCTGTCTTATGTCTGGAATTTATTTTGGAGCATCCAGCAAAAGGGGTTGAATATTTTCTATTTGTCAAAATCTACAAAATCAAAAAAAAACCTCATTATGTCCTCATGAAACATATCCACGGTTGTGATGTGGGAATGTGAAAAGTTTCAGACGTACACTTTCGCAAGTTTCCGTGAAGAGAGGCATCGGTGTGGGGGAGAGGGGAGTTAAAGTCTCAGAATGTTCCAGTTCAATAAGTTTTGTAGGATTATTTATCCCTGACAGAAAATCCCCAACACTGCTCACTGATATTCAAAGATGTGTGCTCGTCACACTTTAGTCAGTTTCCACACCGCTTTAAGAGTTTCAAGTCTGCAGAAGTTACTTTCCATGGCTTTGTTGAGGGCTCCCTTTATGGCTCGGCTTGTTGTGGACTTACAACTAATTAGAAAGATGTCTTAGATTAATATTCCCCGGGGACACACTCCTAAGACTTTGTTCTCAGGGAAAAAGGGCACTTTGTTGATAACCTTCTGCCAGCCATTTAGTCTCTGGCAAAGGGAGTTGGGGACTCTTTTAGAATTAAACTGCGGACACGCTTCCTCTTAATTTATGTGCCTAACAGTGATGAAATATTATATTTGGATTTAGAATTGCATATATCAGCACCGAGCCGGGGCCTCCTCTTTTCCATGTCTACCCTTGTGGGTTCCTCTCATCCATTTTAAAAGCGCATATTGGCTTCTGAAGTTATTGCTGGCCATGAGACATGAAGATGTGTTATAATGTGTTTTCATTGGGGTGTCCCACCCCCCGTCCTGACAGCATATCAGAGTGGCGTGGCTGAGACTGTTTGTGAGGATGCCGGCGCTGCCTCTTGGGACCGTGTTATTTTGGCAGGAGAGCCATTCAGAGGAAAATAACAATGTGTCTCTGGCTTATTTGCATCGCTGTACAGCTCGGCGCTGTGTTATGGGATCGGCTGGCCATTTCCTGCAGACAGAGTAATAAAAGTCAGATAAAAATAAAGGCCTGCAGCTGCTACTCCCACAACAGAAGGGGAAAAAAACAAAAATAGGTGGCTTTTTATCCAAGTCAACATTTTCTATTATTTGGCTTCTTTTATTAAAATTGTCACAGTGCTTTGTGTCTTTCTGCATCAACATGCAGCATGAGCTGAATGCAGCTGACCTGCTCTGTTTGTCTGTTTTGGCATTTTGCCTCCTTTCAGTTCACCTGCCCCAACTGACTGACCACCTGCAGCTTGTGTGATATTTGGAGATTGACTAAAGCAATGGAGGGAGCCCCCGCTGTTTGAGTTCACTTTTTTTCCGTCTTTGCGGGTGTTAGATCATAACATTAAAACGACATTAAAAAGATTCGTCAGGATGCCTAAAAATAAGCATTATGGTAGAGCATAACAAGAAAGTACTAAACTAACATGATCAGATTTGTGCAGCTGCTGGTTTAGAAATCTAATCATTGTAATTTCCTTTTCCCTCAACCCAAAGCTATTTGCTAGTTTTGCTACAAAAGGTGGCAGAAAAAAAGATTTAGGCATTATTTCCAACAATGTTGCAAATAATCAAAAAAAGTTGGTTAAAATTTGGTTTCTTTTTGTTAAATGAAAACTGAACAGGCTCAGAAAATAATTCCATACTTTCCCAGCATTTGAAAAGCCACAATGTTTCTGAAACTTTTGATTAAATTGAAACAAGTTGCAAAAAAGTCAGGAAGGTGGTAGAATAAGAAGGGAATGTCACCATGGAGACAGACCCAATTGGCTTGAAAGGGTCTAAATCAGAGTAGATGTTGTTCAACTACTTGTTGCAACTATAAAAATTAAGGATTACTGTGCAACAAAATGTATGACCGAATTCACTGTCACTGAAAACCTTTTAAATTTGTTGGAATGGAGGACGGAATTGTTGAAAATGGACTTTAAAACCTGGAGAAACCCAAAAAAAGTCATCAAGTTGCTAAAAGTATCTATTTGGTTGAAAAATGAATCTCAACGCAGGGAAACAAGTTCCATCCAGGAATGACAGGCTTTCCTTTCTCAGTGCTAGCACTTAAAGTGCGATATGTTTACATTTTCCTGTCAGGCGGCCTGTTATGGTCATGAGTAATGACCGTCTTCATGAGGAAAGTTACAGTATTTTTTGGTGTTTTTCTCCTCCATTCAGTGACCTTTAGAGAATTGCAGAGTGTGAAGCAGCTGGGATGGGAGACGCCTGAGGCCAGACTCTGGAAGATTGGACATTTGCCTCCTTTGGGTTAGAAATAAGCCGCTGCTGTATGTCATAAATTTAGTAATATGACAATATTTACTTTTTTACACAAGGGATACCTCGCAGTCGTGTTTTTTTTTTATATTCAAAAATACTGTGCTCAACTCAACATTGCATGGGATAATTCGTAATTTACTTTCATGGAGGGACACATAAGAACCTTAATCTGAAACCGTAACCACTACGACTTAAAGGCATAGAGGTGAACTTATTTAATGAGTGTGAGGATGGAGTGAAAACTTCAAATCGCGACATTATGGTGCTTTACCAGACATATGCGATCGCTTCGAGACGCAGGCCAAATTGTGCAGGTTTCAGAATACCACACGGTGCGTTCCATGTGGCTTGAAAATGCCTTGGGGACCCCTTTGGACTGAAGCTTGAAATAGCAAGCCTGGGCAGCCATGGCTGATTTTAAAAAGACATTAAGCACCGTACTCTAGGACTCCAAAAATAGGTTTAGCTGTATTGCAGCGAGAGGGGAAAATGGTGCAATGTTGTACCACAGCAAAAATTCATCCTACATGCTTGGGAAACGCACATCAGAGGCATCTATGTCGCTGAACGAGATGGGTTCGAAAAGGCACCCCACCTTGGCAGAGCGTATTTTTGGGACTGGTCTTTTGGACATCGCTAGTTTCCATCGTCTTGTACTTGCAAAGAAGAAGAAGAAAACCTTGTTCTGTTACATGTACTGCAATGTTACAGGATGCAGATCAGATCTACGGAAACTGAAGAAAACTCTCTGCAACTACATATTTATTGTAATAAGCGTAGTTTTATCATTTCCATCAATACAATGCAAAAAAAGTTCACATCTGTCTAGTTTCATATCTTAATTTCATTTTAATTTCTTCTCTAAAAAGCAGTGTTACTGTGAATTGGCATGATCAAAACTAAATGTCTTTCTTTCATCTCATGGACAGTGTTAGAAAAACATTACCCTTCTGAACACCTTCAGTTTTCAGAAGGTATTTTTCAAATAATGAGGTTGAGAGCAATTTGGCTCGTCCTTGATAGGCTTAGAGATAACATCCAAGTTTCAAATATTTTCGAGGGGAAAGTAAAGTGAGGCTTGAATAAAAAAATATATATAAATAAATAAATAAAAAGGAGAAATAACACAGAATCTGGGGTAAGTGTTTTTCTTTCACATGCAGAGGCAGGTGGATCCAAGGGCCTCCAGTCTCCTGTGAGGGTTATTCAGCTGGGAGTATCGCTGCCCTTGTGATGTCACACCGGTTGTGGGTGCTGCTACTGGGAAAACACAATTCTCACCCGCCTTGATATCCCTCTTTCTCCCCCTTTACCCACAAGCAGTTTTAAAAAAATTTTCGCCTTCTAAACTAATCCACAAATGTTAATAGTTTTGACAGATCTGCTTACGAAGCTCAAAACGGCTTTGTGGACCTTTAGTGCTGACAGGGAAGGGAAGCTTTGAAAGCTCTCCACGCACGTATCCACACACATCAAACTTTCATTTTCATTCTCTTCTTGTAAAAACGGCGCTACAGCCACTTCCTGAAATATGTCCTGTCAAAAGAAAGCCCTCGACGGACTCTCAGACTCGGTCGCAGAATAATGAAAGAAGGAGATGCATTTAACAATCTAAGGTTGTGTAACCTACAGCAAAGTGCATCATGGCACTATAATAGTGATGATTACTTTGGGGGCAAAAAAAAAAAGAACATTCATCGTCTACAGTAAATTTGTAACATGCCTCAAAGCTGTGTGAGTTTGAAGTTGGAGATGATGATGTCATGGCATGTCTAGGTTCAAATGAGGTTTTGTTTCGCTTCCAGCTGAGTAGCAGAAAATGTGCACATATCAGGGAAAAGTCACCATGTGTGCTGTCATTACGCTCTGTATCACTGTTACCACGGCGGCTCCAGGGCTTCACTCTCCATCACGACGGCTCGGCTCTTCATAACATGTGCAGCAAATAGTCGAAAGATGAATTAGTTTCATGTTAAAACAATACTTTCTGCAATCTAATTTGAGTATGAGATGCAGAAAAATAGAGACTTTGTCCAAAATTCTGCAATTATCAAATAGAAACTTTTCTCACGTAGTTATTCAGTTCAGTCTCCTTCCAGACACCGGGACTTTCTTATCTCCCAAGTTTAAAATTAAGTTTAAAAACACTGTAACGTCATTTTTCGTTGCGTTTCCCGTTTTCACACCCAAAGGCAACATATGTAGTTATAGATTTTTGTTACAGAAGTTGAAAATTAAGGAATTGTTTGCGTGCTTCGCTGCCTACTTTTGAAACTCTCCGTTTCCACAAGCGTAGGAGTATTTAAAGTCAACTCTCAAGTGCCACTGGACTCGCGCTCACACATTTTAATACTTAATACCAAAGATATGACACTTTCTTTTCATAAGTTGGCACCTCATGGTCACAGAATGTCCACCATATGTGTGACATATGGCGGCCAGACTGCATTGCCTATCACCTGTAAGCTCCCTGTGGCAGGAGCATATTTTGAGTGGACAAAAAAAAAAAACGTGGACAATTCGGGAGGATCAAGAGATGCCGCACTGAGCTCAGTGATGAGGATGTTTGTTATTCAACAGGAAGGTTCCCAGAGTGGGAAATGAGACTTTCTTAATTGTCACCTGCTGGCTACTTCTGAGAAAGACAACACACACTAACAGATTCACACACTGTTGTTGTTTTCCACGCTTTTCGCTCCATCTTGCTTATTTCTTCACCTTTGCACCTCCTACCAACTGAAACTAAACGACCCACACACACACTTTTGACAATGCTCACCAAACACCGCCTCCTTCTCATGTCTCGGCAAGGACACAGTCAGGCTGACTAATTCAGAATTGAGCTGTCATCTGTGTCACCCCAGGCTTGTGTTTGAGAGGTTTTTGCGTGTCCGCGAGAGTTTGCGCGCGAGCGTTTTGTAAAAGCGTCACCTTGGGCCGGGAGTGCGCTTGTGGGAGGTTACTGTCAACATGCACAAGCTGGGCAGCCTGGGTAACGGACACGGGACTCGATTTGGCCATCGCTTCAGAGACGGAACGAACGCGACTAATGCGCTGATGCATGTGAGAGAAAGTCCTCTCGTTTCCAGAGAACATACCCTCCCCGCCTACTCACTTCTCAGTGCACGAACACATTCGAGCACTCACAACTGCGTCACAAAGCAAAATAGACTACACCGAAATCCATATTTATGCATTTTCAAGGAGGAAATAACGTATAATCACCTCAAAAGAGCACCATACGCTCCCATACACCTGCTGCTAACAGATTACCCTGTTGAGCACCTTTTGTTTTCCTTTTCCCCCCACTCAACACGTACGCAAACATATGCAAAGGCAAAACCTTTCTTATGAGCATCTGGGCAACAGACAGGCCTATTAGCCCGTGCGGCCTCGCAGTGCCAAAATAACAACTGCAGCATATGCCTGTGTAATAATTGCATTAATGTTGAACACGTCTCTCCAGGGGGTAGCTGTGTTCGAGGACTTGGGGGAAATTAGGGCTTGTTCTCGAAAGCATGAAATGAGAATTTAGCAAACACGAGAGTGGAATCGGTTAAGGCTGGTGATCAATAACTACATGGCAATGGATGTGCAGTTCATTTCCAACATGGTGGACCATTACCTGCAGCTCTTTATAATATCTTTATAATAGCCAATCAAATATTTACAAGTCACATTAATGAAAACCATTACCCATTTTAGTTAGTCAGAACAGTGACTTCTGTTTTCCTGCTTTCTAAAGGGGGCACGTTTGTTCTTGCATGTTGCTTGAACCAAGACATATAGTCTGTAAACATGTTCATGGATTATTCAGTTAAATCCCTACAGATGATCCAAAATGCAACGGTGCACCCGCTGTTTGATCAACCAAAGACATACGCTCAATCTAGCCCACTGGCTACCCACGACTGCCCAAATTAAGTTCAAGTCACAAAAGCTAACTCGGTCATACATGCTTACACTTCTTCTTGATTGCTGCATTCCTCTTAAGAATGTTGTGGGGCATCAACATACCAAGGGATAAGCAAAATTATTGACTGGAGCGTGAGGTGGAAGAACGGGAAAGCAAAAGATATTGATATTCAAAAAAAACTCTCAAGCTTCATGTCCTCAGAGGGAAACCACCCTTGAAATTTTAACATTTGTTAATGGCACATGAACCCCCTTCTGCATGTGTCCAAATCAAAGTATCCATTGGTAAAAACAGGTCATCTCACTGGATTGAAGCTTCAGTCCAATTCCTCATAAGCATATACAATTAAGAGTGATGAATATTTACTGCTCTACTAAGAATTAAGGCAATGGACAGATGGTAAGCAATTCTCAGCTATGAACATTAACCAATAAGCAAAAAAAATACAATTACAGCTCTCGCTAACTGAGACCCTAGTCCTGTCGTTCAGGGTAAAGACAATTAGTTCATCACTGTCATAAAGCAACCAACCAATTTGCCAATTTTTTTCAACCCAGAAAATAACCAACTCGTCAGTCAATCAATGAAACGGCCAAACAACTCAGCAAACCAACCACTGCATTGATCAAACAGAAAACAATTAAAACTGACAATCTCACAGTAATATTGACCAACTAACCTCTTAGCCAGTGACACAAGTCTTAGCTTGGTCATACACTCACTGATGGTGCTGCAGGACCTTTCTGATTAACATCCGCCAAGTCCAAGGAGGCAGATTTTCCATTTATAGTCCAACAACTTGATCAAACAATATTTTTTTCCAAACCGGAAATTTCTAAGTGGTTTTTCCATCTTGGGAAATAACATGTAGCAGGAGGGCATCACTGAACTGTAGACACCGTGAGTGCCCATTTTGTAATACAAGCTCCCTTGTGAAATATTTCTTTTGTACTTGACTGACGTGACTTTTTATTCTGTGTTATATGGCAGCCTATCACAACATATCGAGGGGACTCAAATCAAATGCAATGTGACATCTAAGCTCTAGTGACGAGACTTCTAAAAGACATGGTGGCCTCGTGCTTTAAAATGAAACTCATCGGCTGCTAATGCATTGCCTGTTACTTTGATGTAGCTACCAATTTACCTCAGAGGTACAACTCGCATTAGACTTGTATTTATATGATTTATCTGAATTTCTACCTGAGACCTATGAGTATGAACAAAAACAGACTGGATGCTGATTACAAAATCCTTGCCTGACTCTCCCCCGATGAGCTTGTCTTGACTATGCAGTCATTGCAATGCGAGTCGACACACTCAGAGGGCAATTTAACATCCTGTCGTTATGATAAACCATTTAGCGTCGCGAGCCTAGGCGGGAGCAGTTAGGGTAGAAGGAGTCGTAGCCCCCACCAAAAGATTCCATTTAGCGGCTACATCACCTTGTGAAGATACAAATTGTTTTTGTGCCCCACGGCTAAACATAATGAAGATTCAACACATGCCAGGGAACGCGACGACGTGGGTCCAAGAACCTCGCACAGACGAGGCGGAACACGTGCACACAGCGGATGGCGGGCACGCACGTACAAATGTAAGAGCTCACATACCTTCCCTTTCTGGCTGCTAAACACACAAGCACATATTTCTGTCTGCCTGGTGGACATTCATTAGGAATGCAATGTGGAGGGATAATGTGGTTTATGCAATCAAGGAGCTGGCAGACCAGTTCTCCTGCTGAATTAAAGATAAGTCCAAACACCTTGAGACCAGATTATAGGCCCATATGTGGATTTGCCCCCAAAGCAGCCAAATGTGTGCACAGTGAGTGCAAGTCTATCAAAGATATTGCTATGTTTGTATACTTGCACAATATTAGATCACATTCGTGTTGGTTTCTGGGGAAGGAAAATGGAGTTTAGATGTCATACATGATACAAGATGCTCCAGCTGGAATAAACCGCTTTAGGGAAGCTTCTATACATTATACTTAATTTATTTGGGCAAAATAAAGACAGTTGAAAATGTTTTGACTGTTTTGTATTGTAATACATAAAACCTTAATATAAAAACAGATTCAATGGTTGAGATTCAGCAAAGACATTCCTTTAAATCGAGGCTAAAACCCCATTTCTTTGTTTCCTTTAAATAACTGGAACATTTTTTATTTTCAATTCAAATTTTTCATCACTTTCCTTTATTATATTACTATGATGTATTGTTTGTTGATTTGTTTTCAACACAAAGCACTTTTAATTGCCTCACTGCAGGAAGAAGCCATTTAAATCAACTTGCTTTGGCTTACATGATTCATAAATCATTTCATGGTATATTGTAATAATAAAAAGATGCCCCCGCCCCCAATAATAGATGATTGATTGTATAACTCAATTAAACGATTATGATTCATCTTGTGCCATATGCAAGCAAAATCACTAACTTTAATAATCATTATTAAAACATTTAATTAAAACTTGACACTGACCTGAAGCTAACATCTTTCAATTGTTTATCGGTTAGTGTGGTGATGGTGCTTAATACGTTCTACCGGTTTGTTTGGTAGGTTTTGATAGAGATGATGTAGCAGAAGAGAGTAAATAGATTACCTTGGAAACAAGCCCTGAAGCGTTGTGTCTAAATCCCAAACCATAAGCGACTCATAATTTTGCTTCCTTATTCAGTTTAATTGGGTTGACCAGCCTGCGTTTCTCCAGTGATAAGACTGGTGAGCTTTAAAAAAACAGAAAGGATAACCTCTTGTTGCTAAACCATTAATCAAATAATTTTTATTCAAATCATAATAAGAAAATATTATGTGCTCAAAGTTGCACACACACATTTCAGTTTAGAGGTAATTATGTTCAAAGAAAACAGAATTGGAAAAGTTCAAGAGTAATTTTTCATTAATAAAAGAACAAACATCACTACTATCACAATCTCTGAGACTCAGTTTTTTGGGAACCACCTTTGTTGAAATCATATAATGCACAGCTTGATACTTCTGTGCAAGGTACAACCTATATCCAACAAAAAATCCATGTCATTTCAACAAACAATTGTTAAAAGCTATGAGTAATATCCAGAAAGTGCATTAACACCATGTTTAAATGATATGAGTAAGATAAAAGCCTTAAAGACTAAGTATAGCAACTGCAAAAGCAGCTAATGTCCTAAATTAATTAAAAACTTGAGGTAAGTCTTTGAGGCACCCCTTAAAAACAGAAATCTGCTTTCAAAATACTTCAGATTAGCAAATCCACCAGAACTGCTTGTTGTGCCTCATCCCTTGTAGTTGTGGAGAAAAAGGTGTCTGTTTTCAAAACCTCAAAATCTCATTTTTGCTTTTTGTGGATCAATCGAGTGGGTTGCACCCATTAAACGCAGCCAAAAATCGTCGGTCAGGGTTTGGGGTCAGTCTTTCCTAATGGTGGAATTCAAGTTTATTCACTTTTTGTTCTCAAGTGATGGTAAAGATGGAGCAGAAAATTAATAGATTGATTGGGGCCTCAATTGCTAATGGTATTTTCTTACCCCAATCCAAGCAGAAGACAATGGAACATGGGTATAAACTTTAAATGAGGTTTGGTTCAGATATACTCTTGCATTAAAGCAGAGCATTACCTTAGTCCAACACGTTGGCGTCAATTTGCACAATGTCAATTTCAAGAATCTTTAAAAACATGAACTGAAAAGGTTACCGTCTTAAAGCAATGGCTAAACGGTGTCAAAATACAACACAAGCCAAAGTTCTGTAGGGGGAATCTTGCTTGTTACTCCTGCTGCTCAAGACAGAGAGAATCCTCCTCCCAGTGGCTGTTCTGGAGATTTCCAAAAGGGATTGAGGTTGTTCTGCCTCTTTAAGTAACTGTTGTGGTGTTCTCCAACTGGATCGTGTTCCTGAGCTCTCTGAGCGCATCCATACTGATGCAAATGTGGTGAGCGCTGGACACTGTCTCTTTCCGGGTCAGTCTCCTAGCGACTGCATACAGCTTCCTAAGCCCATCATTGGATTTTGGTGTTTCACTGTGTTTTTTATAACCTTAGTTTTCAATGTTTGCCCAGGTTTAGCTGGTTTTACTGATCCTATTGTTTTCCTGTGTCAGTTTGTCATTTTATTTCCATTGCTCCAGTCTTGATTCCCAAACCCTTAAGTATTTTCAGTAAGACGAACAATCTAACACTTATTTAAATTGTTCCTGAGATACAGAAACGCACAATGTTGAGATTTTTTAAATACTTAGTGGTTTCATTATTTACCACTCATAAGACACATTTACCAGAGGATAAAGCTCTTTTATTGGCGTCAGCTCTTTAGAAAGCAACTCTTCCGATATCAAATAAAAGACTTCTTTTCCTCAATTGTTTAAAGCATCACTTGTACCCATTTTGAATTTCCCCAAGTGTTTTGAAAGAACATCTCAGCCCTGCATGATTTTCCTACAAAACAACAGATGACGTAATCTTGCGGAATACTCCCCTCCTATTTCATTTCGAGTGGATTTGTTTCCCCCCACCCCCATCGTTCACGTTGCGTCTGTTCCAGGGAGCGAGCGTCGTCGTGTGTGCCGCCGTGTTAAAGAATTAAGAGGTTATCAGTCTTTATTTCTCCAAACTAGGGCAGGCTGCATTATGTAAAGTGTTGAATTATATATCAGATTTGCCTAGCTTGACCAGAGGGAGATTGGCGAAAGAGAAACAGACATAAACACACTGATGTAAGTCCCCCATCTTCCTGTGGATACACTCACATCAAATTATTCATTGATATGTTTGTAATCCATATAGAAAGAACCATGTGTCTCATGTAGTCTTGGTACTCACACACACACAGAAATACTCCATTTTCTCTCAGTGAGGCACACTTGGGCTGACAGATGGGAGCACCAGATGATGAGTGCCACCAGATTTGTGTCTCACGGTGGGAGCCATTGCTGACACCATTAAGGCTGAGAGAACAGTCAGACTTACATTAGCACCATTCCTGTATTTGTGTGCACACACGCACGCTTGTATACATGGGCATGTATTTTGTAAAGTGAGCAATGTCAGAATGCACTGTTTGTGCTGGTTTTACTCGAACGTCGAGCTCCAGAAGGGTATAGGTTGTTGCATGAGTGCCGTCCTCCAAGTTAACATTGAACTTTCTGGAGAAGCACACACAGATTGCTCATAGTCAACTATGCTAATGAACAAGTGGGCTTGACATTCTCTCTCTCTCTCTCTTTTTTTCTTTTTTTGCGCAAGCTGCTTTCATCTTGGCGATAAAGAACAATGACCTATTAGCAAACCCTTTCAAGCACACACTGGACTCCCCGGGTCTGCTCGGTCTAAGCTCTTTGCGTATTCATATTCTGCAGCCACCGCTCCCAACCAGCCGCTTTCCTTCGCTTCCTCTCCCTCTTAGCCCTCTCGCTCCCACCGGAGCCTTTGTCTGAGCAGCGCTCCAAAATAAACTTCACCAAACTAATCTATAGGAGGAGAACGAGAAACAAGCGCCTTCCTCCTCACCCTCTTCTTCTTCGCCTCCTCCAGAGACACCGCTGACATTTTGCGATGAGAAAGTGTGTCATATCGGAGAGGGAGGGAAGTAAACGAAAGGAGTGGAGCGTGCAAGAGTCGACTCAACTCGGAGTGAAAAAGATTCAGCAGGGACCCCGCTCCCCCATTGGAGTCTGGCAGCTCTCAATGAGGTCTCTCTGGCAAATAATAACCTCTTACCCTCTGCTAATATCCCAGTGTGCACCATTGGGAATACCAAGTCACTACAGCTTTGACTAGTGTGCAAAGTGGTCTCAGACTTTATTGTTATCTGGCCAAAGTTCCATGGACCAATTATGTACTTTTCTGTTAGATGTACAATGGACATATGATTTGCATTTCATGCAGGCTATACACTGTTGCATTGACATTTACTTTTGTTCATACATTGCAGTGGTATGCTTTGACAGGAAAGCTATTTAAAGGTCTATTCCTTTTGTAAATTTACCATCACACTCATTGAAATTGCCTGGAAATCTTGAGAACTCAGCTTTTAGTTGTGGTTTCCATCTGGATAATTTCAGATAGAGTTGGTTATGTGTTGTGAAATTGTTTCTGAGTTTCTGATTACAGCCTTGTGGGCATTCGCAGTTCGTCACAACCTATTTGCAGACCCATTTTTCAAGTGTGCTTAGCTGACATGTCCTTTTAGCAATTTGCAGAGATTTCGAGTACATTTGGAGGCACGGTTCGAACACACCAGATGCCCAAGAAAATAAGTACTCCATTTTGAATTTAAGAACCATAATATTGCCATTGGTTTAATTCTGATTATTTGTAAATTTCCTTACTTGCTTAGATGCAGCAAATTTTGTCAGAAGTCTAACAAATAAACACTCCACTAAGTAGTTCTAAGAGGAGAACTTTAATATTTGACAAAATGCGACTGTTTACTAAAGAGTTAACAAAAAATTTAACTTATTGGTAATGTAATTGAAAATTTTAACATTACACCAATTCCTGACTGCCAGAAATGGTAAAGGGGAAACAACGTGACCTCACAATACAAAGTAGAGCTTTTTTTTTTTTTTCATAAACTAAAACAACTCAAAGGCCATCCAATATCTGAAGAGTTGTCAAAATTCAAGGTCAGATAGGTAAAGGACAATAAAACGGTCGGCAGAAATGTATCTATTATATATTAAACGGATTTAAATGATTGGATTCAATATATTAAGATGTTCCCCAAGCCTCAGCCAGGGACCACAAAGCGGTTGAACCCTCACTATTTAATGTCCTGTGTGAATCTTTGGCCACACTTTGGGATGTAACACAGATTTAAGGTTAACAGCCTCTCATGCTCATATTGCTTACAGAGTAAAGATATTATCTTCCCTGGCCCCAAAGGCTGAATCACATCGATCCTATTGATGCCCGGCTTTTCTCTAAAGCACTGAATGGTAAAATGGAAGCTTGCTGGGTGTGCTCAACAGCCAAGGAAGTATTTTGCAATTGTCTCCACCAGTTCATATCTATTTTCTCTCGCCGCACACACAGTATCTTGCTTGCCTCCGAAATGGCCCTTGGAATGGCCTTAACTGTGCGCCTCAGCAACAGTTGTGATTTATACCCCAGCGGAGGCCATCTCTCTATGGGCTGTATCGGACTTTGAATGTCAGTTCCAAGCAGTGCCAGATCCCATCCATCAAGAGGAAAGCAATCTGACAACAGGGCCGAGTTCAGCCACTGCAGGTTTCTCGTGCCGCAGCTATCTGCAACAGACCTCTTCGCATAGCCAGAGCATCCATTTGAACAATTTCAGAAATAGAGCCAACTTCCTGTTGCGGAAAGAGGTATGGCCCTGCGAACATTAAAATCGATTCTACTCTCAATTCACAAGTGTACATAACTTTTTTTTTTCTTTTTTAGAAAATATACATACTTTTGAAATTAAACATCTGTCATTGACTGTCTACGCGACCAGAAAAGTATCACTTTTTCATAAGCAGAGCCCAGTCGGCAAAGCCACAAGTTAATCCAAGGGTTGTGCAGACTTGCACTTCTTTAACTTAAATGAAAATTCCTGATGGTTTGACAACATTTCCAAAAAGTGTTAACTCAAAACTCAAAAGTGTTATGGCAATTCTGTTATGTACTTAAAACAGGACCATCACTGGATCATCTCATCCTACCTGAAACACACCCTATTCTATTTACATTGTCCAATACCAAATACAAATCCCTACCACAACTTTTACTGTCCTAAATTTGTGGTCAAACCTCAAAATAAAATTCAAGTCAAAGTACACTGCAAAATATGTTGGCTAAGGCGACACGAGCAAAAGATAGAGCTAAAGCTAAAGCTGATCGCTTTGCTCACCTGACACACCTCAGAACTATAGTCAACATTTTTTGATCTTCATTTATCGATGCATATGATGCATTGTTTTGTCTTTAATTCTTTTAAGGCATTTCAATAAATTGACGAAAAAAGAAAATCACATACAAAAAATGTGTTAGTGTAAATATCTCTCAAAGTTATTGCCATCCATGATTAAAGATGATCTGCTATTGTTCTTTGAACAGGTTAGAGTAGATCTATGGGCTATACATAACATTTTTTACTCAAAATCATTCCTAAGTATTTAGATTTTAATCTGCTCTTATCACTTCAAATGCAAATAAGTTGCTGATGACCCTGGCCCACAACTCAACATTTACACACGCACATGAAAATGGCTGCAAACAGATGTAATCGTACAACTTTGAAAAGCAGAAATGGAGCCTCCTGCACAACCAACAAGAATGCAGCCAGTAGTTTCTGGATGGTAACTCAAAAACAAAACTTTTCCGTCAGCTATGGTCCAGCGCATAGAGCAGTAAAACCAGCTGACTAAATATGCTGGAGTTTATGGAATCACAAGTGCCTGTGGATTTGGGATTCCAAAAGGTTTTTTAAACAATATACAAAAAAATGTCAACAAAATTTAAGCATAAAGACATGCCAAATATGAATTTTGCATAATACGTCCCCTTGAATTCCTCCCAATTATGATTAGCATAATCAATAACTCGCTATCAATTTCATGAAAACAAGTAACTTATAACTCCAGCTACTTTACACACAAAGTTATGCTACTTATTTCAAACATACCTGTAGAGGAAGAAGCCCTGAGCCGCGTCCAAGGTGATCGCCGCTCCAGGGGCCAAGCTGAGGAGATGATGTTCTACTTCAGTCCCAAGACATTCTGAATGAAAAATTGAAAAAGTACACTGAGAAAAATTATGAGCGTAAAAGAATTGCACGTGAATGTATCAGGAAATAACATTTTGAAGTGATACTACATAAATAAACAGAATTGAAAAGAAAAGAGTGGAGGATGAGTCGAACCTGAATCCAGCTTTAAGTTTCCTTCTGAAAAGGTTGATTTCTGGGTCCAATCACAATTGAACTTCCATTATTTTCTGAAACAACAGTTCAACACAGAATTAGACAAGTTAAAGATATGCGAGAAAACATTTGAAAACAGAAAAAAATAAAATAAAATTATAGCTTAAGCAGTTATGCAGAAACCCATTGTTGCAGCCAACCCAAACTGAAATCCAGACCTGAATAAACCATTGTTACAGGGAAGTTGTCCTTTTTTCTCTCTCTTTGTCCCCCACTACTTTATACAACGTACACAATGGCAAAACGGAGTTGAGAATGTCCGAGTTCAACTGGAAACATGTTGAGGTCACAGCCTCTCAAGACAATGTCACAAAATATAATAAACATCCCTTTTGACATTATTACGTGCAGAAAACCCAATTCAGAAACTCCGACTGGGATATTTGCATTGTCTTTGACTGCTCAGCAACATAAACTGGTGATTGAGTAAATGATTCAAAGAAATGTTGCCAGTTCTAACTTTATGTCAGATAATTGTTTCAGTTTTCTTCGTCTTTCAAGCAGGGTCAGCTTGGCCAGCTAACCATGCTAGCTGTCTTATCAGCAAGCTAGTCTGTGTCCTACTTTGTGAAGGAAGTGGACTAAATACAGAGAATAAATTGGAAGTAAATGTCTGTTGAACAGGACTTACAGGAACTGGTAAACAACAGACAGGGGGACAGGAAATTAGAGAAATGGGTCAAGAAGGGCGAGAAGGGCTGGAAAGAAACTGATTCTTCTTCGTCTTGGATTTGCTGGCGGTTGTCAACAAACCTTCAGTAGCATTACCGCCACCTACTGGTGTAACGAGGAAAGTTTTTTCCTTATGTTCTGCAGAGATGATGTTGAGACCACAATTAGACGTCTTACTATTTCCGAATTAAGATATTTTCAAGTGTTAAAATTTTTCACGTCAACAATTTATCTAAAAATGCCGCTTAAATGGCACAATGAAGACATGAATGTTACTGTACCACTGAAACTCACATAATTAATAACAGGACAACTCTACAGAATTGCAAGTATCAATGAAAGCAGTGATTTAGCATTTTTAGACTTCAAGCTTTATCTCTTCATATATTGTTGGGCTTCCAGGCATAACTAGCTCCACAGATGTCATTCATGTTCATTGCTCCTTTAATAAGCAAAGATGATTATGCATTATATTATATTGCAGTTTTTCATCTGCTCAACAAGTGTTATATGGAGTCTATCAATTATACCTGCTGCACTTTTAATTTAATTAAACTAAGTGTTCTATTTTGAGAAAATGTTCAGAAGTAAATTTGACTTATTGTTATTTGACTTGGAATTTTTTTTCTTAACTATGCAGCACATTAATTTTTTTTGGGACTCCTGATTGGTTCGTAACAATTTTAGTCCAATAACATTTCTTATGGTTTTAGAGATACGTGGCAAAAAATGCTCACTTTAAAGCTTCTTTTTGCCGTGTCGACTCACCTTGTCTGCCTTTCATTAATGGAATTACTTTAATACTCGCGGCCCCATTTAACTCAGAGCTGAGTTGACCCAGAGTTGAGTTACCTTGTTGATATCTCCAGTTCTGAAACCCAAAACGCTGACAGAGTCGAGTGAGTTTACTCAAAGCCTGCCTTATAAGCAGGATTTGATGGCCCAAATGAGGCCATCAGTGACAGATCTGGTCCCAAAAAAAATAAAAAATAAAAAATCCTTCTAATCTAATAAAACTTTTACCTGTTTAAAAATTAATTGAACTTCTAAGAAGTTTGAAATTACAGGATGGAAGTGGCCTTAATTGAATAGGTTAGATTTTTATTCCTTCAATAACTTCCTGGAGCAGTAGAGATGTATAAATAAGCTTAAAGTTAAAAAAAATAAAATAAAAAAAAAACTGACATTTTGTGTCTTTTTATTTACTGATGAATGGGTTCTGGTGAGAATTTTACTTTTACAATATAGTCAAAATTATTTGAAATATTTACTGATGTTATACTAATAAATATTGATTAGTAGTAACTAATACAAAAGTATCAACTTCATGTAGAACAGTTTTTATTTAGATTTGCATTGTCAAAGTGTAAATCAAACACCTCGCTTTGACAAGAAATATTGTGACATGTTAATACTGGAAGATTTTGAGCTGCTGAGAATACTTTAAAATGAAAGCTTAGGAACTATAAATGATGTTAGAAAATGTGTGTAAATTGAGTCTCTCTCTAATTTTCTCTTGTATAAAGCAGCTGACAGAACAGATTTACTGTTCCTGCATTTGAACTGACACCGCGTGAATTATTTCCGCTAACATATGGAAGATAATAACCAGTCAGATTAATTCTCAGCAGTGCTTTCATTATTTAATTCCACCTTTCTTTCTTTTTGTATTTAGTAAAGCAGGGCTGTGAGTTCTCCCTCTTCTCTTTCGTCTTTTGAAGCATTAATGTCGAAAATAAATGCCTCCCCCCCATCATTAACACTTTGTCTTTCAGTCTGGTCAGTTTCAGCATTCATCCCAGGAAACAGAGCCAAGGGAATAAATTGCTCTCGGGTAACAAAATGAAAAATAAAAAAAAGTTTGAACTTTTCATTAAACCAGACAGGAAAATAAGACCACATTAATGCATAACATAACTTTCTAATTTGGACAGGCATTGATTGAAGTTTAAAGAAGTTTCTACAAGCCGCAAGAGTTTCTATCGCTTTTTTTAGCACAGCAGGTCGACAAACCCCGACACCTTACAGTCTGGTGGATTCCAACAAGTGTGACATTACTGAACTTCACCCCCTCACCCAACTTGCCACTGCTCTTGTGTGTGAAAGACAAGGTGTCACTGCCAGAGACACACACCTCCGGCCTTGTCCATTCCCACCTCAACTGTCTGAACAGAAACAGGTCGAGTGGGAAAAGACAAAAACACACAGAGTGGAATGTTTGGGATGCAAACGAGAATAGTCTCCAACATCAGTATGTTGTGTGTATCTATGGAACGATTGAAAATTGGGCAAATTGGATACATTAATTTGCTTAATGGAAACACGGCAATTTCAAAGAGAAAACACTTTTTCTGAGAAAAGTCAGGTAATCAGCAACCGGATGTTACTACTGGCAGAAAAGACGAAGAAGACGACAAGAAGTGATAGGAGGATGATGGCGCGGGACGTTTTTTAACGACGTATCGCATGAACAAACTTATTTAAAAGTGATTTTAATTGTGTTTCTTACTTAAAGGAAACACTGGAATTCTGAAATACAAACACACTAAACATTCACACCTTCCTAAAATAACGGCTTATGTCATTTTTTGCCAAAAGTGTTTCTTTTTCTCTTTTGGCAAGTAAGACTTGGTGATTTTATTTTACTTATTTTTTTCAAGCAAATTATCTTACACGTTCTAATTATCTTTCCTAACCCTATGTAGCATTGAATTTAAATTTTCATTTGTTTTAGTAAATTAAAGATTGTCTCAAACTGTGCTGGTGAGAATCAGATTCCAGCCTCAGTGTCACAAGCAAACCACATTGAGGAGCCACATTTTCTTACAGAACTTACTCTCTGCTCAACGCAGCGGAGGACCCCATCCCCGCTGACTTTACATGGAAATAAGCAATTGAAAATCCATTAGGGGTAGAATGAATAGAAAACTTCCCTTGTTTTTCCCCGTGACTGCTCGTTCCGCCCTCCGGCAGAATGCTACCATGGGTGGTGAACAACATCACTCATATCACAAACCACCCCAACTTCTGAAATATATATATTTTTTATTTTGTAACATCCACTAAAGTAGTATTCTTAGTGTACAGCAATACGACCCATTTTTATGAGCAAGCAAAAACAACGTCAAATCACAACAAGAGAGGATTTCGACAGATAAGACTCAAAGTCAGGTTTGTTCTCACAGCTAGCTTGGTCAGTATTGAAACAAACTATATTTAGTGGCCGTGTAATGTAAAGCAAGATTGAAGATTTACAATTCGTAGCAGAAAATGCAGCGGTTTTACATTCCGTAATATTTGCATTGCAGATTTGTAGAGCTGAATCATTATGAGCTGAAAAACCTGACAGCATGGTGCCTGGAAACAGCGGGATCAACACTTTGAGATAATTAAACAACATCAGGTCCTCAGTGCCAGTGTTTTCCAGGTAACCAGCAACAGCAGAATTTAATGAATCAGTCCATCAGTCATTGTTGTTGAATGTATTGCAGCAATTTTTCATGCCATTCCCGAATTAACTTCATGCTCCTCTAGCATTAGAGGCCCAGAATTGTTGCAGATATATTTGAGCAATGTAGAATGGCAATAAATGTCCAACTGCTTTCTCTAAGGAATGCTTAGAGATGTCCATACATTTCTATTA
This sequence comes from Brachyrhaphis terrabensis, assembly GCA_903067065.1. NCBI lineage: Eukaryota > Metazoa > Chordata > Actinopteri > Cyprinodontiformes > Poeciliidae > Brachyrhaphis > Brachyrhaphis terrabensis. Next base: position 32,236 of record CAEGAG010144698.1, read on the forward strand.
AACTTGTGTGTGTGTTTTTTTACAAGTTGATGTATATTTTTACCACATTCTAGTGGATCACAATGGTTGACTTTAAACCCTTATTTAGAAACTTCATGTGCAACAGGACTTTAAAATGTTACATCACTGTCCCAAGCAAGATAGACTACAGTATTTCTTGAAAAATGTTCTAGAGTCTGTACATATGCGGTGCAGATTGTTCTTTGAAGAAAGCAAAAGTTTGTTCTTTATCAGCTGTGCGACAGCAGCTGAATGACAAAGGAGAGATCAAACAGAGATTAACTGTGCAATAGAGTCTCCTGTTCGCCCATGAAAAATGGATTTGCAACAAATGTGTGTGTAGGAGCAGACCTCACACACAGCGCGTGGATTTTCTGAAGGGACAGAAAGGTAGAGGTTTGAGAACACTTTAATCACTTTTCTCAGAAGCAAAGGACCTTGATGTTCTCTATAGATCATTATTACACAGACCAAAGAAAATTATCTTTTGGTTGCTCTATGACCAGATGAATATTAAACGCTACTATGCACATGATTTGTTAAAGAGCCACAACATACATTCGCTGTGGTTATGTTTGACTGTTGAAGCAAAAATTCAAGCAAGTTCCTATTTTGTTTTTAGTTGTTGCAATATTTATGTTTTTTTTTTTATCTTTGTAAATACATTTTATTGCCAAAAGTATTTGCTTAACTCAGTTTAGTCACATTCTGTTATGAAAGTCTGGGGTATATTATGATTTTGGCCCAACTCCAGCAAAAGAAATTGAGAACACATCACAAAATATATTCAATTAAATGATGCAGCCAACTTAAAATAATTTGGAAAATATATTTAAAGACAGAAAAAGTGCCACAACTAACAAAAATTAAGGTTTAGATATTTAAAACAAACTATTTTTAGTGCAGCTGCCAGCCTGTTTGTTTGTGCTGTGGTGAAATGTTTCCCATTTTCAATATATTTCTGTCAATTTCTGCATTAGTTGTTTACATGTCACTAAGAGATTAAATTGTCTCATATTTTCTGTGTTGTTGTAACAAAGTAAATCTTATTCATCAGGTGCTTTTTGAAGGTTTGCATTTATGTCTTAGAACCTTGACGTTCTAATGAGTCAACTTAGCAGTGATATTTGGGTAGCCTGTTTGAAATGCTTAGCCCACAGCATTGCAACACTAAATTATTGTTTGTACAAATACTAACAACGGATTATTTTGGTATTGTGCATTGCAGAATTTCATAAAATGATCATTTAGAGCTGGTTTTTATCTTTGTAGATCATCTCCAAAGCTTTTTTTGTGTGTGTAGAAGCACATTTTATATTTGTACCCCTGCAGACAGATGGCAATAAATGATGCAGGCTTTTGAATCAGAAACAAGAGTCACTCACTCACCGAGAACTTTGGCTTGTGCCGCTTCCCGTCTTTCTACTAACACACAAGATTGTGAGATTTTAACTACCGTAATTTCCGGACTATAAGCCACGACTTTTGTCTCACGCTTTCAGCCCTGCAGCTTATACAATGATGCGGCTTATTTATGCATTTTTTCTAACGGCCACCAGGGGCGCTCGAGCAGAAAAGGTAAGAGTGAGACAGGGGGAATATATGTGTAGAGGAAGACGCAAGTTCAGTGTAACGTAACACGTCTCCTTGCTCAGGAGGAAGATGAAG
>CAEGAG010144755.1:0-35655 GCA_903067065.1 Brachyrhaphis terrabensis
TATGGTTTCAGGTTCTGGTTTTTGCGATTATTAATGAGTGATTATTGTGGTAAGAGGAGAAAACTATAAATATATCGCTGCCCTTTACTATATGGTATATTTTTTGTTGGCGGGGGGGGGGGATATAACGTATAATTTAGAAAACAGGACGTGAAATACGGACGTTTGGTCACCCCAATACTGTAGGACAAAAAACCGGCTCCCAAATGGGATCCTACAACGGCGGCTCCCATTGTGGAGCCGGTTCCAATCGTTCACTTCAAAGAGTTCGCGACCGACACATCACTACTCTGCATTTTCTGATCGCTCCTCAGCACACGAAACACGTTACACACACAGTTGGTGACAAAAAGCACTGTACATTATATACATAAGCTAAATGACGGAAAATCAGTTCATACACTAAATGTTGTTTTAGACATTTTATTGGCGATGTATAGACAGGAGGAGCATGCTCTCATAGACTGGCAGCCAGTGCAGTTAGTGAGAGGTTGATCAATCCCAGGTGAGGCTCAGCTCTCTGCTGCCTCACCAGCTTCGCTTCCGAGCATTTGAATGGGAAAATGCGAAAATTCAGCGGTTTTGAAGAAACAAATAATCAAAATCGGTTAAGCTACATGAAAAATAGGTAGGCTACTTTATAGTACAAACCCCAGGGTGAAAATAGCAATATAACTTATTTTATCATTATATATTATTCTTCCACGATGACACGTCACCGGAGCACAGTTATCTTCTAAATAATTTCCTTTATTACAGAGGCAGGTTTCAAAATGTTTGATTCCAGTCACAGCACCAATCCATCAAAGCTCCCTACCTCACCTGGCTCCAGCGCGGCTCCAACGTGACAGGTTGGAAGGTAGATGATGTTTAAACTTGCATGAGACACAGTCTGGTGTGCTGAATGTAGCTATGAACAAGAGAAGGAGGGCTGGAGGCCACTGCCGGACAGCAGCTGGGAAAGCAGCTCCATGTGCTTTCAGAAAGGAGCTTAGTAGAAACAATTGAACTGGCTGCTGCCAGGAGTTAAGTTTAATAAAAAGTTGCACAAGATGATGCCTGTCAGAGAGAATTGGGCCTTTGAAGCGTGGCAATAGTAGATAGGTATTGCTGGGTTTTTGTTCCATTTTTAATTTTCCTTTAAAGTCAAGAAAACCACCAACCACTTTCAGTGCAAGTTTGGCTTTGAATCTCAATGACATTTTATTTGGAAGATCAAGAGGTAGAAACAAATAAAAGTCATTTATTCCTGCTGTTCCTGGCATTTTGAAAACACAGGCAGAGGCTATTCTTTCTATGTAAATTGTGGTTTGATCAGGATGATACTTACGTCTAGCTGTGCAGAAAATTGTCTGTTGGGGAGAAAAAAAATTAAACTGACTGAGAAAAGGCTGGACCATTTGTCTCTAGTTTACATAAAAACCTACGAATAAAGGCAAACGCAGCAGCTTGATGGACCAACACAGGACATGATGGAAGAGTCGATACTTTGTAGGATGATTTTCAGGTGTTTGTCTCCATCAGCTTCATGCATCTATTGCAGGATTTCTTGGCTTACTCTTTTTTTTAGAAAGCACTTCAAGCTTGGTCGGATTAGACAGAAAGTGTTTGTTAATGTCAAATTTTAGTTAGGTTTAGGTCTGGACTTTGACTGGGCGAGTCAACTCTAGATGCTCCACTGTTGCCCTGGCTTTAAGTTTAGGGTCACTGTCCTGACGGAAGTTGATGCTGCCCCACAGGCTCAGGTGTTTTTCAGACTTTTACAATTTACGAGCGATTTTAATTGCGTTTCTTATTTAATGGTACGGAGCCCCATAGGGGACATGCAGGTTTTTGTTTTTTTTCCTTTTGCGTTACCTTGCAGTAATGTACTGATCAGTTCATGCGGCATAACTGAATACTGTAAGCCTTTCTTACTGTGGCCATCGTACTTTCTGATGTTATATAAGGTTTTTGTAAAGTTTTTCCATGTATCTTAATATCTCATTGTGAAATATCTGAAGTTTCATATATCTTCTTTAGGATAGAAATGCACCACAAGCCTATGATATAAGAAGGGCAGAACAATCAGTCTGTTGCAGCATTATGGTTTCAGGTTCTGGTTTTTGCGATTATTAATGAGTGATTATTGTGGTAAGAGGAGAAAACTATAAATATATCGCTGCCCTTTACTCTATGGCTAGCTCGCTGTTACTTTCTCTTACTCTGCAGTTGTGAAGTCACAATGTCTGGGATCGTGAGCGCCCCCTGCCATGAGGCAGGAGAACTGCGTGCCTCACCTCGAATCTGTTCTCTGCATTTTCTGATCTCACACACCTCTGAGCAGAAAGGTGAAGTAGCAAAATTCAGGTCCTCATTGTAAAACTGATTTTTCAGAAACTTTGTTATCTGGAAGCAAATCCTCCAATCAGTGTGAACTGATAAATGTTAAGAATGTCGGCTTCGTGAGGTTTCCCTCGTTGTGCTGAAACAGCTGTGTAGAAAGAGCTGCAGATGGGTCACTCCTGCCCTTCTTTCAGTAAATACCCAGCACTGACTTTCCAGTTTATGTTGTGTAACAAACTAACTGGTCTTTTCAGGCCTTTGACTAACAGGAACACTGCTGAATGATGTCACCCAAGAGCTGCTCAAGAGATTAAGACCGATGCCATCCTGTAATCGCTTCTTGATTGCGGTGACCTCCTCTGTCAGGACACTGCACCCTAACACACTGCAGAAACTGCTTAAAAGAGACATGACAAATGGCCCGAGGCTTTTATCTGGCTTTCAATCTTGCCATATCACACTCTGATTAAGTATCTGCTTAATCGGGTGAAAACCACGCATACATGCAAAATACTGCCATCCTGCAGAATACTGGGCTGAAAGGATCTGCTGCCAGCATCTCTTTGTCGACTCCTCAGGTCCTGTATTTATGTGTCCAAGAGCTGATTTTATTTTGATTACAGGATAAAATGTATGGAAATAGATGTTTGATTTCAGAAATAAAGTTTAAAAGTTGAGAATAAACTTTCTTTTCATCTTTTTTCTTCATATGACCTTGATTCTCCATCATACAGCTATCTTAAAAACATAAGGAGATATTTTCTCTACTGTTTTTGCTACTTTATTTTACATTATCTCACTGGATTCATTCCCATTTTTTGTGGGAATTTTTTTTTTTTTCTTTTGCTCTTATTTTTTACTAACTCTTTGCTTGAACTGTTTTCCTGTTTCCTTTATTCTTGTTTTTTGTTGCTGTCAAAGCAACATCTTCAAATGCTAGCCACAAATATTCTCTTCTGTGTGTTTAAACATTACCTGAGGAAAAGCAGGGATCTGTTGTTCTTGCCTGTTTGTTGTAGCTGATTTTCTGAAGTCTATCTTCTGCAAAGCTTCATATTTTGAACAGTTGTTGCTCATTCTTACAAAGCTTTGCAAAAGTATGCACTGCCCATCATATATTACAACCTCACACTTCAATGTATTTTGTTGTGCTAACAGAGCAATGCAGTGCAAAGTCACTAATTAAGTGAAAGGAATGTGTGAACCGGAAACCCCAAAATAAAATAAAAATTCCATTCAGAGATTAGCTAATTAATCTCTTAATGGTCACGAGGACACCGGTGTCCTCATGAACTCATTGACTTACATGTACATATCTCTACAGTAGAGACATTTTGGGTAACACTTTATTTGACGGGTTGTGAATAAGACTGTCATGACACCGTCATAAACATGACATAACACCTGTTATGAACATGAGTAAGTCTTCATGAATATTTATGACTGTTGTCATAAAGTGTCATTTGGTAAATCATGACACTTTTAATACAAAGTTGACATTATTCAAATTGTCTTTGTTATGACAACTTGTCATTATCCAAGAAATCATGATCTGACATAAATTTGTTATAAAAGTATTACTGATTAAACTATAGCTTTAATAACATAAAGCTGCATAATTTTTGAAGTTTAATCAGTAATACTTTTATAACAAATTTATGTCTTGTTTACTACCATAATACCAAGACACAAAAACCACCTCTGTAGTCCTTTCCAGTACACTCAGAGTAAATATCACATCTACAGCACTCCTTCAGAGGCCAGGCTATTAAAGAGTGCTTGACAAAGGCTGTGATTGTGCCGTCTTACAAACATATGTTCAGGAGAGCGAGAGCTCTACCAGACAAACAGCAGGTCTGCTCGAAGAAAGGGTGAAATTTTCATGTTTTTATTGATCTGGCTTTTCAGAAGGAGCCACTGTGGTTGAAAAACCAAGACTTGTTTACACTTCACAGTCAAGGATGCATCAAGTAGTGGCAAGAAGCCCATAAAGAAAAAAGCGCAGAGCCAAAGCGACAGTAATTTGCACTTTAGTGACAGCTTCACTATGAGGATTTTTGAAAATCTGTCCAAATGACAATATATACTGACATTGCCAAGTAACATCCAGAAAAAAAAACAACTTTCCTGTTCTGTCTGTGCCGTTAAAGAGTGCGGCGAAAATCACACTGACAGCTTTTTTTTTTCTTCTTTTATTACAAACACAACCTGTCTCCTTTTCTTTTCTTGCCGGCTCATGTGTGTGCGCTCCACCTCCCTTTATTTCCAACCAAAGAAATACAGACCTCTGTAAATGTGTGAACTGATGAGGATCAGAAGCAGCTTTGAAAGTACCTGTTGCAGCAGAGCTTGATTAAATAATGTAATTCCACGCTAACACAGCCATCTCAGAACCAAAATGACTGACAGATTACATTATTTATGGACGAAAAGTTCCATTTTTAACAGAGGGAACAGGTCCTCAATATTTACAGCTGCAAAGCACTGACAGCATAATGGTGGATCTATTTTTTTCTCTCTAGGTTTTATTCCACTTTGACACATCTCTTTTTGCAAAGTGAAAAGTTCTTCCATATCAAGAACTCGTCTCCTGGCTGCATCTATTGATGGAAATGATCTTAACTTAAAAACTTGAGTTGTTTTTCATAAAACAGAAACTATTTTGGAAGTAAGAAAAATGCCTTGCTGCTGAAATGTGCTATACAAATAAATAAAAATAAAAAACATACAGTGATGTTTTCATAAATTTGAATTTTGTGAGTCACCCCATGTGGTTTTCTTATAGGGGAATAAAGCTCTTGCATCACTTTACCAAGCAGAAGACGCTGTAGCATTCACAGTTTATTCACCAACCAAGCAGAACTGGTGCAGATTTCCAGCGTGTCTTATCTCTCTCAACTCATTCAGTCACATTTTAATGTGATGAAACTGGACTCTGTATTGTTGGACTGACTGTCAGTGCCAGGAATGGATAAGCTGAAAGGGATTTAACATTGATCTATTTGTGTAAAGTGATATAAGATGGCTTTTAGCAGTCATTTAGTGCTGAATGAGTAAAGTGAACTGGGTTTAGTTGCAGCCATATTGCACTATTGACACCCTGGGCAAGAATGCAATTCAGATTGGGCTGCATTGCACTTTCACTCTCCTGAAAAAGTCCATTCAGCAAAGAGTGTAATATTTTTAAGATGTTACTGAACAGAAACATTGATAACAGGAAAGAAAGAATCAATGAAACAAAGTGTCTAAGCTTACAAGCTGTAACATTCACCTGGCTAATTGTTAAGAGGATTTCTTCATATAGTCGGTTCAAACTCAGAAATCAAAGCAAATTAGTCCACAAATGAAGTTATGAGTAACAAATCCCAATTATACGAGGAATAAGTATTAAACACATAAACATAGCGATGGATGTACAGGACGGCAAAGAAAGCAAGAACACAGCAGGAATGTGTCAATATTTAGAAATCAATCCAGTTTCTTTTTGCTACAATATAGTAACACAGTTTAGTATTACAGAGGTTTTTTTTATTTATTCTGGATTGGTTCTGAGAAGTTATGAGATTGGTTTATGGATATTAAACTTTATAGGAATTAGCTATTTTAGCCACCAGTTTAAAAAAAAACACAAAACACCAGGAAACATGAAAGCAAGATTTTAACATTTTGCCTTGCAACGCTCTTAACCAAATATTAAACTATTTGCTTGTGAATAATTTCAGATCAATTTGCTTCTGACAAAAAATGCTTCTGGCGTTGTCTTAAATAGCAACATTTATGCTTCACATTCTTTCCAAAGTAGAAGGTATAAAAATATTTCACCCTGCTGCCATCACCTTTAGATTACAGTAATTACAACACAGTACAGAATGAACCTTTGTGACAGACAGTATATCTTGCTAACAATGGGAGTGCACATGTTGCATCCTGTGTGATGTGCTTTCAGAGACGTCACCCTTCAGCCTGAACACATAACCTTGGAGCGGCGCTCCCTAGGCAGTGTGAGGTGGGCGAGTGTTTGTATTCTGGCACATTCCCTCCTCTTTTTTTTCCATCCTTCCTTTATATTGTTCCAATCAGTCACACTTTTGTCTAATTATCTCCTTCTGCTCTGTCCATATATTCTGTGCCGTTTCTCCAGCGCTACTTTGTCTTCATTCGCTGTGACAAGCAGAGCAGATCTTCTCTTCCCCGCTGTTTTCTTGACCTCCACTTTGGTTTTGGACATTGCCTTGGGTTTTGTGATTTGCGCACCTCACTCTAATTGAGCTCCAAATCAAACCCGATTAAATGACTCCCTTTGAATGTGCCCTGCCTTGAGTTGCATGTCTGAGTTAACATAATGTTGGTCAGCGTCAATGTTCGGGAGATTTTAGTATGCTTGCTGCATTTACAAAATGTGACACAGTCAGTCAAACCTGCTGGTTTTGGAAATACTTTATGCACTTTCATGAGCCTTATCTTCATGCAGAATTTTGTTTTTCTTCTGTTCGGCAGCTGTGGCTTGCAGCTTTGCGTGTTTTGCAAATCTTCCTCTCTGCCAGTGTCCTCAAAAAAACCCCCCAAAAAACAATCCCAACATAGAAGCTCAGCAGATGGCAAAAATAAATGAAGTAAAGCTTTGAACTAAAATAGTAGCTCATGATTGAATTGCAGGACGCCGTGTCTGGATAGCATGTGTGAAACCTGTCTGGGAGTTGATTCTTTTTATCTGTGTTCACCCACATTTTCTCAGTCCTCTTTGGATTTGACAGTGGAAAACATTACATGGGTCCTTTATTAGGGAGACAAAACGAATGACTTTGCAGCTGCCTATTTTTGCTTCATCTTCTTCACATTTTGACATGATGTCGGCAACGAAGCATTGTTTGGTGTAGACAAAAATAAGATTTCTTTCGTTTTTGTTAGTCCTCATACATAAATACTTCTAAGCAACATTCATGATAAAGTAGATGAATACAAAAGGAAGTATAAAAGAATGATTTCATTTATTAAAGCGGGAAAAAACAATATCCAGCTTTCTTTCTCTTTTGTGAATATTTAAATGACACTGTTTTGGAAACAAAGTTTTTATTTTACATGTTTTGTACGACTAAATAATTGTTTTTTTTTTGGGTCAAACCTACAGAGTTACATCCTACACGGATCCCATCTGTATTCATGATCTCTGTGATTCTGCTCTGCCTGCATCCTACTGCATCATGTCACTTATATAACGCATCTGTGGAATTTTAAAATCACTTTGGAGGTGTGAAACACGTTCGCGCGTCTCAATTTTGCTGGAAAAGCGAGGCAGACAAGTGAATCTCAGCGTGATTTGATCATGTGGTCCTTGAACATTTTCAACGGATGGATGGACTGCAGCTGAAGAAGGAATCGAGAGTCTGGCATCCACCTGCTGAGACACCGCTCCCCTTAGCAGCAGGTCGGGTTTTCATAGTTCTGAGCAACAACCCCAAGTTTGAGCTGTGAAGTGTGTTTTGATGTTTAGAGCTAAAAATACTAGTATCATTGAGGTTTGTGAATGTAAAAGAAATCTAGCAGCTGGTTTTATTTGGTTTCTTCAAATCTTAATGAAAACCTTGGAGGCGGAAAATCATCTAAACTCTTTTCCTCAGTTAGAAACTGAGTTTATATCTTTGTCAATTTAAAAAAAAAAATTGATGCAATTTTTTAAAACTGTGTTTAATTGTGTAGATAATTACATAATTATCTACATTTATATTTTTTTATATTCATCCTTTGAGTTCTTCTTATCAGTGACTCGGTCATGGTTCATGAGGGAAACCTGGAAATCCATCTCCATAGCAACATTCTCCAGTTTAATCTGGGAGTTCCCATTTGTTCTCAGCAAAAAGGGGATTCAAAGTCTATAGTGGACTATGGGTGGGTCCTCCAAAGGTACATAATATTTATGTTTTGTTCTGCAAACTGCAGGCTACCATTTTCTACTTGGGAACCATGGCGCCAGACTGTCATCCTTCCACCACAAGAAGGTGGCGGTTCTGTGCTTAAACTCAGTGTCACTTTTCTATACACAGTGGTGAATTGACACTCAGATAAAGTTGTAGAGATCTACAAAATAAATCGAAACACTTTTTTGTACCGTCTGTCAATCTAACTTCTGGGATTTCACTTATTTATCTACATTTTCCTGCCACATTGTTATAATTCTACCATCCCTTACGAGAAATGTTCATTCAGATGACTTGTGAGACTTAAAACCAGAAAGTCTGATGACTTCTGAACCTCAAAGGAACCTTTGAAGTGAATTGGAAGACCGAAAGTTCAGTTAAAATCTCTCCATCTTTTAGGAAAATGTGTCCTTATTGTACAGCATTTTATACTTTTGCATTCATCCTGCGATGGAGGTCTGAGAGGTTCCTGGGACGTCTCAGTGCTGAGGAGGCTGCCTCGGGTCACAACACACAACCCAGTCAAATCAAGAGCGACAAGAGATAGAGGGACGACAGGCGCACAAACAAGGACAAAGAGAGTAAAGGAGCAACAGAAGGAAATTGCATTTAGGGGCCAAAGTGCAAAGGATTTTTATCTGATCCTTTCATGTTCGAATTCCTAATTTCTGAGGAAAGAAATTCAGATGTACATGTGAGGGTTACATTTCCACTTTCTCTTTGAACAGGAAGTCACTCATACAGAAATGCTCATTTCATGGGTTTGTGGGCAAATTCTGAAAGACCTCCATACTTCAGAGCGTTTACTCACACACATATATCCAAAAGATTTTTCAGCCTACGCTGAGGTACATGTAAATGGGTAGGTTCAAAACAATCTTCAAATGAAGGTGTAGGAGCTGGCTTTGAAAATATTTACCCCACCAGGATCGACTTCTCTCTCTGGCCTTCATGATTTTTAGTCCCTCTGTCAGTCCCATTTCTCGCTCCAGTCCGTTTCCTCATGAGAATTACAAGCGGTAACTGAGTGGAACAGGAGTGATTACTGCGCCTGAATCCACAATGTGGTTTTACGCTTCAAGTAAAATGTTGTTAAAGCACCTTCTCAAATACTCAGTAGGTGGGTTTCAGGAATTCAGGCATCTGGTCTGTGTTTGTGCTTTTTTCTTTGATCCTTGCCATTAGAAATATGAATCCAAGAGCAATAAACTTTTCAAAAGAAAGTAATTAGAGATGGGCCTTCTCAAACTATGAGGAATCACATCTATTGACCGACAGCGGAGGCTTGCTGCTTTCACCGAGATCCTAGTGTGAAGCAGATCAGTCCAGCTCATTTCTTTAATGATCCGTTTGCTCAGAGATGAGCGCCGTGCGAAAGAGCTTCAAAATTACTTTTTTAATAAAGATGACAAGGTCACTTCCAGCAACACTAAATCAAGAGACTTTTGTTTGCATATTCATGTAAGCCTTTTCGTCGTTTTAATTGTTTCGTTCACTTGCGTCCCGACTCTCCTCCATCTGCTATTCATTTCTGCAGCGCTCCCTGAAAGCAGCAGAACCGTCTGCCAGCTGCTGGTTTCCTGCATTCCAGTTCGACCCCCGAGACACACAGGCTCTGTTTGTAGTTTCCAAACCAAACATCTCCGCTGTCTGACAGACACATTCTCTATTTCACAAGTGAAACAAAACATTTCTAGATAGGTTTTACTTTCATATTTACTGTTCTACCTAATCAACAAACACACTGTCAGCAGTCTCTTTGAGATAATGTGCATAACTTTTTAAATACAAAAGAAAAGTTTCATGCAGGAGAAACAATATATTGCTACTTCAAAAAGTGGCAACACTGTTTTCTTAATTGAAAATAGTAGAAAAGAGTAGTTGAATTTCTCGGGGCGTTCTGTGATGAAATGGTATCGGATTATATTAAGGGTCTCGATAAAGAAAGAGAAAAAGTTCAAAATTGGTTTCAAAATCACAGTGCTGATGTCTGAACTTCAGTGTGCAGAGAGAGTTCATTAAAGTGGAGGTTCTTAGGGAAAAGACCAAATCTCCCTTCATCACTATGTGTAGAACTGTTAGCAGGGGGGTTTCCATGAATTAGAATGACCTCCCTTATTACTGAATTACAAAAAATGAACCATTTGCAATTAGAAGATATGACAGAAGTTCAAATTTGTGAATTCTGCCAGGTTTTACAGTTGAACATGTTCTGCAGAAGTGTGCAACCATAAATGTGTAGCTTGATGTCCAAAAGTAAGTCTCTGAATGGATAGTAGAAATCTAATGACTGATCCCTGTGGCACACAATCAAAGTGAATCACATTTTGGCAGTTCTTTAAAACTACAAGTATAAAAATGACAGTCAAAGTCCCTGCTCCAATGCAGCTGTTTTAAATGACTGAATTACCTCCTCTGCATGTCTGGACAGGCCTGGTAATGAAACAATCATCTAATTATGGGATGCTTTAAGCTGAACTTCAGCCCTTGAGGCCTGGCACTGAATGCTACTGGTGAACGGTGTGTGTGGGGGGGTGTGTGTGTGTGTGTGTGGGCGTGTTTTTAAGCCTCTGGTGGTAAATTTTCCATTGATATTTAGACTAAACTTGGCCATTAAGCATCTATAGCATTTTGCTTCAGAGTTTTACAAGAGGCTATAAAATTATCTAAACATAATCCTCCTTAATAGGAAGAAATATCCCTGTTACCTCACTTAATAGCTTACTTCCTGATTGTGTAATGCAGCAGTCTTTGAAAGACCGTCACCTGCAAACACTGCAGAATTGCTCTGTTTGACCCGCACTCAACCTACTCCTGCAGGCTGACCCAATCTGGATGTGGCCATTCATCATCGCACTCATCAATATATTCTTGCCATAAAGGTACTGTCACAGCGTACAAGTCAAATAGATTACCTGGGAAACTTTCTGAATTCTCCCCCAGGACTGCAGGATTGAATGCACACGGCCAGGCATCTGAATCCCTGGAAGATTCAGATTCTGCTGACCCCATCCATCTTCTTCGAAGCTCTCAGATCTAATGGTTGGTTAGATTTGTAAAGAACACCATTCTTGTGCATTTACCAAAGTCTCACTGAAGTCATCTGGTAACTGAAGTGGATCCTGGTGGGAGGTTTCTGCATCGCCTTTTCATTCTCTAAAAAGAGTAGCCTATTTTTTCTCAAAGTACTTCCCTTACACGTCCTCACACAATCAGGAGACTCCTCCAGAAGATGCAAAAAGTTTCCGTTTGCGGGGGGGAAAAAAAATAGCACTGCAAGGTTAAGAACTCGCAGATCACAGCATTTTAAAATGCATTTATCCCACTTTCCCCTTCATTTCCTGCTCCTTTTGTTGCATGTGTATTCATGGAAAAGTACTTTGGATGCAAAATTCCTTTAAGAAGAAAAAGAAAGAAAAGCTCAGATGTAGTGTTATTTGCGTAGGCAGGGAGGTAAAAGACATTCCACTGCCACGGGCCAGTTTCCACTTGGAAAGTCTGTGCAGCCTCCCTCCCATCCCTCCCTCTGGTCGTCCAGCAGTTTATGAACAGTTGTTGCCTTCAAGGAGTCCTAGAAAGACTCAGTGGGTACAACATGGCTTGCCAGCAGCTCTGTTTGAGGGTTATTGGGTTGGCTGCATTGCTGACACTTACAACTCTAGGAGGTAAGCATATTCTACAATATTTCTTTGGCTTTTCTTCTGCTTCAGTGAGGTTTTGACTCGTTTTGTGTCTATTCTGCACATCAGCCCACTCTCTCTTTTTTTCTTTTTCCATTTCTTCATTATGTGGTTGGACACATGTTTGCTTTTAGAGAAGAAAATGGACTAATTTCTAATAGTGCAACAATTTTATTTAATATAGAGTGAGCCTTAATTCATGCATCTGCCTCAAAATGTGCACTTTATCAATGCAGTTTAAAGTAGAGGAACATTTAAAACCCAGATGCTTTGATATTTGACAAGTGGAAAAATCCATCCCAGTCAATATTATGTTATTGCCAGAGTCACGTCACGGTTTACCTTTAATTATAAGCCTGAACCGCATTTCCAGGAACTCATGCATTGTGTTCAAACAAGTCAAAGTCAGAAGGAAATTCTTAGAAAAGATTAAAAAGAAGACGGAGGCGAGCCTGGGAATACTTCACACATAACCGGGACCATCTGGGCCCAGGTTGCGTCAGAGTCGGTCCAGTCTGACACGGAGAAGGGAAACAGTTCAGAAATCAGACATGCCCTTTTAGAATACCTTTATTCTTTTCTTTTGATTACTAAATTTTAACGGTATGGTTTGGATTTCTGAAGTTTCTTTCTGTAATGTTTCTCAAGGAAATTTTAGCATTGAAAAACATAATTGTAGTTAAAAATATTAACAGTGACTCTGAAATAAATGTACTAAAAATGTTGCATTGAAAGTGAAACAAAAAAAAATGCTAAAATGCTAAATGTGTACATTAAAAACAAATAACTCATTCGTAACCAAGTTGTCACACTGTGAACAACTTTGGAGTCCTTGGAGTTAATAAAGCGCTATACAGAGGCAGGCCAGTTACAAGAAGAAAAACTCCATTCAATTAAAGATATGAAAAACTTACATCAATTCAGCAGCATAAATTTTCAGCATTTTGGTGATTGATGGCTTGTAAAAGCTACATTCTTGGAACAGGAATCTTACGTATGCTGGGCAAACAAATGATTTGTACAATATTAGAAGCACCGGAATATAGTTACAAAATATTCAAAGTGCATTCATTGTACAATAGCGTGTGCAATTTATACTGTGGTAAAGACAAGTGGTAGAAAAACTGAATCCTGATTAAGAGATTCTCTGGATTCCTTGAGATTCCTGGACATGTATAAAGACGTCTAAAGCCTTAATTGTAATCACTGTCTTTATAGTATATTTATAAAACAACAAGGTTCTCCAGAATAACATGGAGGCATTCAACCAGGAAGGATTAATGATAAAAGAAAGTTTCCACCATGATGACATTACATAGATAAAGGCACAAAGATCGGTACATCAGACCACTCGTACTTCAGTAGAACTTAAATATATTAATAACACTTACTCGTACTTATCAGATATTTCTGTGGAACATTTGTTCCAATTATTCACCCAGAAACCAACCAGGTTCCTTCTTAAAACTCATCAGATATTTTCCCTGATTGATAATCCCACTCAATCTAGTTCCTGAAAGTGCATTGTGTGGAAGGAAGTTACATGAAACGTACACAAAATCACTACTGTAAGTTTCTAAAACATGTTTGAATAATACCATGAATCTTATTCGAACAACATTTATGAAATGAAAATAAATAAGTGAAAAATTAAAGCTGAATGTTTGTACACTTTGAGTGTATGAGACCTAAATCAAATGAGTTATTTCTGCACACAACCTTGGCCAGTACAGCTGATTCTGTTCTTACTTCGGCAATACTTTTCTGTGCTACTCCACTTCTTAAAGTCAATCAATAAACCCTTGAACACAAAATGCCATGTCAATAAATCCATCTGCTATTGCAGAATCTGTCTGAACCAAAAATAGCTTTTGCTTTTCAAAGAGAAATGCTGCTCCAAAAGCAGGGTTTAAAAAAAATCTATCTTCAGCTTAACACAGCTCTTTTTTTTTTTTAGAAATTCTGGGATTAATGTGTCTTTAAAGTATCATTTTCACTGATTACTTTAAAAAACGTACCAGTATTAATTCCCTTTTCAACAGATGGGGATAAATTTATTCACACCTTTTTTTATTTAATCTAATTGCCTTTGTGTGAGTGACTTTTGAAGAAATAAGCTGTTCCTTTATCGTTTAATTCATCTGCACAAAAACCTGGTTATAATTAATCCCCTCCATCTGTAACCCCGACCACATGGTGAACATGTTCTGCTCGCTGGCAGACGGACTGAGATTCAGAGCTGATGTCTAAGCTGTTCAGATAGATTTCCTTCAGTCTGCCTCGAGTTTTAAAACCCAGAAGATAAAATCCATGTATAAACTCTCAGAGAGCGTAGCTGAGCCATTTGCAAGTGCAAATGCACAAAAAAAAAAAAGATCATCTAAGTTGGTGAAGTGGAAGATTGTTGTTGGTTGCTTTTGGTCCAAGAGTATTTTGAACACAGAACAGAGTTATTCCTCTGGGCTCTGAAATAGTGGCAGGAAACAGATGCATCAATAATATTCATAAGCAAACAAGCTGAAAACTTGTTCCCCTGGACTTAGCAAGTTATTTTCTGGGCTTACTCTTCTGTTTTAGCATCTTTCGAAGCACTAAATATGATGTCAGCCAGTTTCTTTATGCTTTTATAGACTAAATAAACAGAGATTTTTGTTGTGAGTGAAATAATGTATTTTAATTTTGAACATATTTTGTTTCATGTGAAATATTCAATGCAAGAACAGCTTCCAACACATTTTAAAGGTAAAGGCGTGATGAAGTTACCTCTTTTAAATGGAGTCTAAATGTTACTGCAGGATACAGAGTCACTCATCATGATCATATTTATCCTTACAGTTTTATAAAGATAAACCTGATGTTGGAGAAATGTTGAAAACGTTAAATGTTACACTCTGTAGGCAACCGTCTGGTAAAATCTCACATTGCACCAGACGGTCTCTCTGCCCTCATCCTCATGCAAATTTGTGCTCCGATCTTCATCAGTGTCACTTTCTAGCAGCAAGTACTTTTGGAGTGCGTTGTGTTCATCATCCAAAGTCTAATTTGTCTTCACTATGCTCATCCGAAGGTGTGATTTCTACCCCCTTCCACCTTAAAGGGGTGTTAAATGAAGCTTAATCCACTCTGCAAAAGAAGAAAAATGGGATCTGAGCAATTAGTTCACTTTAAAAATACTTTAAAATCTGCAGCATGGGCTTCACTTTATTGCACCCTAGATCCAGATTCTTTCTTCCTTTCTTTTTCTCTTTCTGAGTACGAACGGCTTTGAAGCATAACGTCAAGTCGTGTTGAACATATTCAAGAAAGTGGGTGGAAGCGTAAACCTTTTATATTCCCACTTCGTATCCATTTATCCTCATATCGCCTACATAACCTCACATATATTATATGACTCCAATATGTAATCTATGCCATTTAATATTTAACCCATCAATATAGAATCTATTACATTTAAATTTAATTACAGAAGCAAGAATAATCAGTTCCCCTTGAATTGACAAAACAAAAAAGCTAGCAGAAACAGAAACATCAAAAATCATCATTCAATAACGACAAACTGTGAAGATATAAAAAATGTTGATATAGTTAATGCGTCAAACTCAAGGCCCACCAAAGCTTTTTTCAAAGGCCACACAAATAGGATTTTCAAGATAATAGTTTTGTGATTAATTATTATTTTATTGATCAAATCAAAGCAGTTTTTATGACTGTATACTGCCAATTACACCAATGTGAAAATATGTTCAATAATATCAAATTTGGACTAATTAAAGCTGTAATTTTATAAAATGTGTTGTTTATATACTTGTTAAAACTGCCCCTATGTCCTGTCAGTATGAGACAAAAAAATCAGTGAAAAAAATCAAGTTCTTCTGCTTCTGCAATGTGTAGAAATGCACAGCTCTGTCAGAAACAACCAATCAGATCCAGAATGAGGGACTAAGTGCTGCCAATCATCCTTGTGTTCTGTCGCAACAGGCTTTTTGAGGACATTTGTAATGTTGATGTGGCCTAAAATGAAAACAAGTTTGACATCCCTGGTATAATGGGATACTTTTATTACATACTCAAAACAAGACATAACCAAAATCTCTCACTGTCACTGTGATTTAACATAATGAATAACAATGTTCCCAATTGTTAATGTATCAAAAACAAAAGTATGCTCACCTGTTTATATGAAACAGAAATGTTCCTATACTGTTTCCGTGGTGAGACAAATGTGTCAAGGTTTCAAAATAAATGACTTTCTGAAAATACTGGAAGTGCTTCCCAAGGTTCTTCCCCTCTTTTTTTGACGTGTTGTGTTGTTCAGAGGGATGCATTGTGGAGACATGACAGGCAAAGTGTGGGTTGAGTAGAAAAGTTCAAGGTTTCTGAACACTTCAGCAAAGCACTTTCCTGGATGTGAAGGTCGACTTGACTTCAGATCAGAATGGCTTTGAACTCAAACCTCTTACGTTTCTATTGGCTCTCCTTTGCAGACGTGTCCAGCGAGAGCCGCCTGCAGAAGATCTTAGTGAAAAGAAATGGTAACACTCAGACGCCACCGATTTATTTATTTATTATTCATTAAATTGACCCACATCAGAAAAAAAAGTCCTTTTAATTTGTTCCTTCTTTCACTAATTTATGTAGTGGCAGAAGCTGAACATGCTCCATCCAAGTCTTCGGTTGCCATCCCTTCGTCTAAGGCTCAAGAGTTCCTGGCCAGGCTGAGCAGAACAAAGAGGAACGTCTGGGATCGCAGCAGGCCAGACGTCCAGCAGTGGATTATGCAGTTTATGCAAATGGGATTTGATGAACAAGTAAGTTTTCTATTATTTACTTTTTTGTTGTTGTTGAAAAACCGATGAGTTCTTGGTGTAGTCCTTTCGGATGAAATTATGGTTGATTTAGTTTTTACCAATGTGACTTGTGCTTTATCAAATAGCATGCACTTCCTGACTTTAAAAAGGCTTCAAGTAAGACATTGTTTTCCTTTCGAAACTATTTTTTTTACATTAAGATAAGACATTTAAGACATTAAAGAGTTTTAAAAAGATAGAATTAGAGAAACTGAAACTTAAACCACATAGTAAATAAAACACGGAGTCAACATCAGCCTCATCTAAATAATCCTCTACAGAAACCACCTCCACCTACACAAATACTGGAATAAATAATAAATACAGATGAAAAGCTGACTGTAGGAAAACATGAATGCCGTTTCTCACACAGACGTTTAAAGCTACTCACTGATCCAGACTCAGCTCTCTTTCAGGTCACTGACCACCATGATTTCACTGGAGACGGTGAGGAACAGAGCAGAGATAAGAGCAGGGAGGGAGGCGGACCGCTCAAAATAAACCCCCTGCTGCGACTGTTTCCAACAGCTGACGGCACGTTACAGGCAGCCACAGCAGCATTTCACCAACACTCACTGAACATTACACCTCGTTCTTATGCCATCGGTTGTTGCTTCCTTAAAAGGCCAAAGCTGTCAAACGATTGGCCTTTTCAAAGTTTCTCTTTCATACGGGTTTATGTTATTTTTTTATCATGGCACTGCCTCCCGTCAGTCTCAGTGGACGTCTTATCAGTTGCTGGTTTGTCTGTTGTTGAGTTCACCGAACCTGATGCGTCTGCGGCGTCTTTTTCTCGCCAGAGGCTGGAGGCCGACCTGCAGTACTGGATGGACCACGCCCGCTCCCATGACCAGGGTCGACAGCATCACTACGACGAAAACGCCCCCATCGGGCCGAGGTCTTCTTACAGGCACGGGGCAAATGTCAACTACGACTACTATTAACACCGCCCACACACAGAAATGTTCCCAGCTGTGATAGAAGCTAAAGCAAAATGATGGCTTCATGCCTGCCAGCATTTTCACAGGAGACCTGCCAACTTATTTTGATTGCATCGTCAGTAAAGCGTTTCTGTATTCTGTATTCCTACAAGCTTCAAGTTTGGAGCTTAGGCTTTTAATAGAAATAAAGACGAGGTTTGTACTGTCTTTTGTCTCCTGATTTTATTATTTAACTCGAGTCATCTTCATTTGAAGCTCATAAGAAGTTAATTAATTGTAATCAAATTTAAAAGGGAGAGATGATTTGATTATTAAAGCAGACATTGGTACTTTTGTCAGTGTGAGAAGGTTTCAGTGCTGATTAAGTGACTTTTTCTTCCTTTCTCTACTTCAGAAGTGGATTTTTTTTCTTCCACTCAACTTTTCCATTCTACTTTCCCTAAAAGCCAACTTCTTTAGTATATTCGGTCACTGTAAAGAGAGCCATCTCTTCCATGACTGGTAGATCATAAACCACCCATGATGCTTTCAAATTAAATAAATAAAAATTATTCTTTCATTGCTTTTTTTTCCTAAATAAAAACAAGATGGAGGCTTTAATTCAGTAAAAATTAAAGTTTCATGTTTGGGTTTTTCTACCTTCATATTAAACATGTTAGCAGATCAGTAAAGTTTTATGATTGATACATTTCTTTTGTATTAACTACACAATTAGATAGTTCTAGGTTTATAAATTTTTTTTATTTTAAAAAACAGCAGATTCCAAAGAATAAAAATAAATTAAAGCAAACTCATAAGTGTATCAGCTCATCAAAGGAAGACAGTTTTACACTCCAATCTTAAGTTTTCTAACCCTTCCTGTTTTTTATTATTATTTTTTTTTACCTCAGTTGTTTTGGTGTTTAAATGTTTTGCTGCACTTCAAATTCAATTTAATTATAGCAGTTCATTCATGTATCCAAACAAAGGCACTTCATAAATAAGTTGAGATAAACAAGTTGAGATAAATAAGTTGATTGTTTAAATTCCTTAGTGCTTATACACTCAGTGTGAAAATATACAACAGCTTTGGATCCCAAACAACTGCAGACGTAAAACATTTCTTCTGACTGTCAGGTTTTCCTACCACTACAAATTCTGTTCTTAATTAGAAATCAGTTCTGAAGCTTTTAGCAGAAGTTTCTGAACTAAAGTGGCAACATCACATGCAAATCATTGGAAATATTTTATTAAAATAGCATCTTCACATCAATATGTTACTGCACACCGTGACATGAAAATTTCACAAACACAATATCTTTAAAAACAATTATGGCGCCGTAAACTGTTGCTCTGGAGAATTTGTCCACAACCTGCCGTGCGGTGCAGGTTTGGCAGACTGACGCAACAAGACGTCCAGTGGGAAAACAAACTCGGACGGCTCCTCTCCCGACACGAAACACCACGAAATTGATGAACGCCATTCGTTTCCGCGAGGTCTGAGCTGCTCGCCAGGATTCTCATGGCGGCGTATTAAATAGCAAGAACATCACAAAACCCACGAAAAAATACTCCCAAAACATAGGCTGGATTTCCAATCCTCCGCTCCAGCAGGTAGCCCCTTTGATTCAGGCTTGTCCATCAGTTTTGAAAGCTTCAGGGAGAGAGACCTCACCAAATCACAGCTGCCACTCTGACACAAGGCATCATCCGCTTTTATTGAGAGCTCAGAGAGAAAGCCGCCTCCGTGACCCAAAACGGGACACTGTTCCAAGAAGTGCTCTACTCAGCAGGGTACATCAGAGAGAAGCTCCTCTGATGGTGGAGGAGTGTTCGGCAGAGCAGACCGCTGCTGCTCAGTTATGTCTGGGCCTTCCTTTCTTCATGCGGGCAGCTTTAGGTTTGGGGATGTACTGGTTGTTGGCCTGGTGTTCAAGTTCTCTGCTGAAATACTGAATAGTTTTGTTCAAACCTTCCTCCAGCGGCACCTGTTCACACAAAACATTATTACTCCGTTAGTATAAATAACTGACATGAACAACATATGCTACAGACAGGTTTAGTTACACAGATAGTTGTGGTTTTTAGAATTGGGGCTTTGAGTAAATGAATAACTTTATTTTTTGATGAAAGAGAGGTTAGCTTTTAAGCTAATACTTAGTGAGTGTTTGGCCAACAGAAAAAAACTTTCTGCTACCTTAAAACTCCAATCTTAAAAAAGTCATTGTGCTTGCTTTGTACACCAATACATCATGGCAGAGTAGTACGCCTTTACACTGCCATTACATTTGTTTTTGAATATTGATGAATGGAAATGTACAGATAAACTTATGACTGAAGTTAGAGGATTTTAAACTTAACCAGTACTGATTGATGGTTAGTTAAAAATGACAAACCATTTCTGCCACTAGCGTTAGACTAGACATTTGTTTTGATTGCACTGACCCAAAACACTCTGCATTATAGTCCACTTCCTGCTTTTGGAGCGGTCGCTGGTCTGCTTGGCATTCACATACACATTTAAACCACTTCAGAGTTCACTTCAACTGAACCAAGATCTAGATTTTTAGCTTTTGGTCTAAATGAACCTGACTTTCTGGGGAAGCAAACCAGAGTTCGGTTAAAGTGAACTAAACAGGGTTGGTGTGAATGCACTGTGTCTCCTTTATAGCTTCGTTAACTTCTTATTATTGTGTACGAACTTTACACAATATAAAGTTTGCATATATACAAACTTTCAAACACTATATATAGATCTACATAACTCTAGAGGTTTTTCCTCTTATCATGTTTCATGTCCGTTTCCGTTTCACAGCTTAAAGCCTCCAAGGATTTAGCATCTGAGTTTTAAAGCAACTTTTATGTCAACAACAAAAGGCTACATGTGTGGATGGGAGCAGCTCATGTCGTGCAGCACACATACCACGGGTTCCCAGCCGAGCATCATCTTGGCTTTTCGGATGTCGGGTCGCCTCCTCTGGGGATCGTCCTGGGCCTCCGACAGAAACTGGATCTGACTTCGGCTGACTGCGCGTCCGCGATACGCGTTTGGATTCATTCGAATGGGTTTAGAGACAGAGAATAACATGTTCACAGGGGGGAAAAAACTGTAATGACATTAAACTTTGATGAGATTCCAGATTTCAGAGAGTGTGTGTTTTTTCCCTATTTATTTAACTGCAGTTTTAGAAAAATAAACATTAATTGGTGAAATAAAATAGCAGAGAACAAACTGATCTCAGGTTTTCACATTACCTAGTAAAAACATTCCCCTCTCTTCCTTTCCCTTCAGATGAACTTATCCATGTGCCACAAACAATGACAGAAATATTCTGAAGGTTTTCACTCAACGCGATATGAATCGTGATAGCTTTTGCATGCATATTTCCTACATAATTTATTCTGTGTTGGTCTGAAAATTGTACAAAAGATAAGCGTGAATGAGGGATTACAGGGGTCAGAAGCCTACACTGACAGCGAGAGGGATTACCGTCTTACCGACAAGACTTTTGATGAGTTGGGCAAACTCCAATATGGTGTGTTCTTCTGGGTTTCCCTGAAATCACAACATTTATGTTCATTAAATCATTCTTGTGAGCGACATACACGTGAAGATGAATGACAAACGCTTCCATTCCAATGGAGAATAAATTTTGCACATTTTTAAGAATGTTGCTCACCAAGTTGACTGGGCTGCTGATGTTGCTGTTCATCAGCAACACCAGGCCGTTAACCAGGTCGCTGCAAAAAAAAAAGACAGTTTTGTCAACATCAAAATTACAAAATTTAATAGATATGTAATAAAAATGCTATTGATTATTTAATCAGTAAATCCATTTTGAATGTGCTTCCAAAACTCTCAGTTTAATCCCAATGTTTACTTTCACTGTATAAAAAGACACAAAACAATTTTCCCTCACTCTGTCAGTAAATCAGACTAATACTTTTGTATAGGTGGGGATTATGATATTTTCATCCTTATAAATGCCATAATAAATTGACGTACATCTCCTTAGAATACGGTTGGATTGCATTTTAACATGTATAATTTGGGTCAGCTGTTTTCGGTTTCCTCACAGTTGTTTGTTGGTGTTTTGACCCGTTCCTTCATACAGAATTACACCATAATAAAGCAAGGGACAATGAGTCTGTCATCTCCTGAAAGTGGTACGATTTATTGGACCTAAACATTTTAAACATTTCCAAACAGTAAGGTTTAACCAGGGCAACAGCTCATCACCAAACACATCCACCCTCACCCTGGATGAAATTATGAACAGGTTTGTCCCCAAATCTTCAGATGTCTGGAAGAAAGCCGAAGATGAGGCATTTTATTTTACAGCCTCGCACAGAGCCCAAGTTACAACAAAAGTCTTGGAGAAAATGCCTTCATCAGTAAAAGAAATCTGACTGCAGAACTGACTTTTGAACCAGAGAGATTTCCTTGGAAAAACTTTTGCAAAGCAAAAAAATATTGTCAATTTTAAATGCAAGACATTATCAGACCCCTGAATTTTGGAGTTGAATCAAAAGGTGCTTCAACAAAACCACTAGGTGTGAACACGTCCACCAGGTTGTTGCTGCAACATTTTTTTTTTTATAGTTGTTGTGGTAAAACTGATTTTCATAGACATGATTATGGTATTGGTATCTACCAGACCTTTTTTAGGCTCAGGTCCAAAGCTCAGAGACTTGTCGTGCACACATAATAAGGAAATACTGTGAATGTTACCACGCAACTTCAGTATTGCCTGGTTACCAGATTGCAGATCTAACCATCTGATTTAAAAGCTGATCTTTTTCCAATTTATACTCTAAAGTTTAGATGGAAAAAATTGTGGGTAGACAGAAGGAGAGAAACATTAAGCTTCAGCAATTGAATGTTGTGACACAGATTAACACTGTTGTTTGTATTTCTTTTTAATTCTTGTAAAGCACTTTGTATTGCCGTGTTGCTGAAAATGTGCTATATAAATAAAATTACCTTACCTTAACAAGAAAAAATATTTTATCTTTGTACTGCAAATATTTCTGCACATGTTGAAAGGCTAAAGAAATTTTCCACAATATTGTTAGTGGCTGAAAATTGAGGCGCTTTTGTCTGCAAAGGGATTATTCTGACATTCCTCTGTAGACCTTTGAGTTTGAAAGCTCAATAAATTTCCATCAATACATGGAGGACTGAAAGAAATGATAAAGGCTAAGTGCAAATTGTACAATGTTACCAACAATAAACAAAACAATTGCAGCTCTTAAAGATATGAACTGAGTTGTTTCTTTTTTAACTGATAATTGATTTCTGAAGACTACTTTCACAAATGACAGAAAAACTGACTCAAAGAAACTAAATCATAAACAGATTTCATAAACAACAAACCTGCATAGCAGAACCACAGACGTGTGTTAGAGAGATCATGAACTAGTAGATGTTTTTCCTCTAGAATTTATGACAACAATAAAATGTCTTTGAAGCAAAAGGGATATTTTCACCGTTTTTCTGGCATCCTGACAAAATCCGAAGCATCTGGAGAAACATCAGTTTTACAAATTACTATACGCTAACGTCCCAAAATACCAGAAAGTAGGAATGTCAACGCCGTGCATTTTTATTTTTAATCGCAGTTAAACCCAGTTCAAGAACTTGAAAACCCAGAAATAAAGGGATCTAAAGAGTTGAAAAGAATCAGTGTGCGAATTCTTCTATCAGCAACATAAAAGTCAAAATGATTATGTAAATAGGTGTAAAAAAAATCTGATTGTGATTAGGCAAAGATTTAGATTATCTGAATATAAATCAACACAAAAGCTATTAATAGGAATAATAGCTATTTGGGAAAATTCTCAAATTTTCTTAATCGTATGTAAAACAAGAGATAACTTGAAAAATTACACTTCCATAATACTCTATACGTTTCCAGAGGGTGTAGTGAAGTGTCTCGGTAACATAAAAAGAATGGAGAAGAAAACACAAGTACTACAAGTAGCAGGTGTCAACAAATGAAAGTATAACCATCATAAAAATTGGACTTAGCACCACTTAGTGCCTGTTGCACAGTCTTATTCTGGTGCAACATTTAAGCAGTTTTTCCTACTGAGATCTGATGTTATTTAGTACCTAAAATGTTGAAACGTTTTGATCTCTGAGCCAAGTATTCAAACAGTTCTCTCTAAGGCTTTTGAAATTCTATTCACTGGTATTTGTTGTTTCACTGCTTTGAAAATAGAATATATTTTTGCTTTAAACTGCTTCTGAAAAGGCTTAAAAGTGAGCAGAGTGGTTAATTGACACAGATGTGATGGATGAGAGAAAGAACAGTCTCTGTTTATGAAAGTTCACTTGGAATACCAGAGGAAGATAACATCACTGTATTGACTGCCAAGCTACACATTTAATTTAATGGACGAAATCTGAGATGACACTCAAGCTCTAAGCAGATGGCCTTATGCAACACGCTCGGTACCAAAACCTTCAGGAGCTCTTTGTCACTGAACTGATGCTAAATATTAGGTTACCGAATGCTATGCTGTTATTCTTGGTAATTATGTCTGAAATAAATGCGTAGATGGATGTGGTGTAACAAGAAACACATTGCGCCTGCAGTGATTTGGAGGCTCCTGGTTATTAACAGACTGAATCGATTGTGGCCATTTTATTTTGTACTGTTCCAGGAAAACTGCTTTGTTCCTTAATCTAATAAAATGGTTGCGGCTGACTTTGTAAATCAAAACAATTTTAGGAACTTAAACTCAGAATCCCCCTATCGAAAAGCAGCTAAAATTTGTTTGTGGTATTTCTGAGCATAATTGTTAGTTGTCCAAAGAAAAGCTGTAATTTACAATAATAAGATACCAATTATCTTTTGAGGTGCTTCAGCCATTACTTTATTGAAAATAAATGTTTGTCCTTGATAGAACATGATTACTGTGCCAAAAATCATTAGCTGGGAAATTATTGATTAAACATGTTGTGATCTTTTGTTTAACATCAGAGTTGCAGCTTGTGTCCATTCAAACAGCCCAATTATGCAATGTACAGAGCATGCATGTATGGTATATAAAGGATAATAAGCTACCAAGTATTGTGTTGAAGCAGTCGTATTATTATAATCTTGGACACATTGATATTGTAATGATGATTTCCATTTGATACAGAATCCAACCAGTTTTGGAAATCAAATAAGATACAATATATATCCAACTAAGATATACAAGTGCACTCACATTGAGATAAAACTTGTAAAACTTGAAATGGATTGACCCAAGTTATCAATTTTCTGAACCAACAGTGCTTTTATTTTGAAGAACTGGAAAATTTGTAACAATAAGGCCAGTCCATGAATCAGGAAATAGATTCTGGTAGTGAGTTATGTGTGGTTCTTATCAAAAAGCTACAGCCAAGCACAAACTTTTTAGCAATGATTTATGACTAGGACCTGTTATTAAGTCAAACGCACTCATAAAAACAAAACCTTGCACATTTCTGTCGGCTTGCTGATGGTAAAAGGTTGATTGATTGAGCTACTCTTATCTTGTTGAATACCTCAGGTCAAAGTCAAATCTCAAGTTTTTAGAGCACTCGTCTAAGTAAGTCTTAAGTATTTGTTTTTGCAGCTTTAGTTAGAGACCAATTCAAACACTGTTTTGGAAATGCTTTGAGAACTGGAAAACTAAAAGCTCGAATCCAAACAAAAACACGCACAAAGTAAGCGGGCCTTTCAAAATGACCTTTTTCATAAGCAGGACACTTTCCCTTGAGGTATAAATGAAACAATTGTTTTTCCAAGCCAACAGAGCAAAATAAACATGAACATATTTAATACAAATAGAGCTAACACACAACAACTGAGAGCAGATGATCTTTTTGCTCTATGTAGCAAACTTATCACACGAATGCATTTTCTAAGCCATTCTGATTGAACGCTAGAGATGTCCAAAGTATAATTGCAGTTTTATAATGCAGAAATCTTTTTATATTGAACAAATAAAACAAAACTCCAGAAATTTCACCATTTCACTCTTCACAAGTTTAACTGGACGTTAATGTATTTTTTTTATGTGAGGTCAGGGGAACATAACGTTGGTTTACCAAAAGGCTTCAAGCTTGTTTCTTTTTTTTTTTTATAAAATGCATTAATATAAAAGTTCACCAAACACTGTTGACACAAACGTCACACAGGGCAGCAGGTACATGGTTTGATGAGATAGGAAGACTTCAAAAGCTCTGTGTCTCTGATCTCTCTCTGTCAAATTGTTGAAATTAATCTCCTCATCCTCCACAAACAAACCGATAGCTACTGTTTGAACCTGGGAAATATTGATATTTCTGACTCAGACCTGAAGCTGTTTCAGTCTGACTCACACCGATTATAAATTCCTTCAAGGTATTCACTGAACAACCTATAGATTAAGTATGTCCTATTTAATCTATACATCAAAAGGGGGGAAAAACTGTTTTACACTAGTGAATATTTAGGGAACAAAACCACCAAATACAATGTTAGAAAAAAACACTAACAATGGATGGTAAAAATCTTTAAACTATGATAATAAATGGTTCAATATTTGGGATTAAAATGCAAAAGAAATGCTTAATTTCCTACCTTACATATTGGAAGGCTCTAGTTTGGGATCCAGTACCGTACACCTAAAAGAACATAAATTAGTAGTATTACTATTTGTCGATAAAAAAAATACATCTCCTCGGAAAGATAACCCATCTGCATTTGCTAAGTTATAGAAGTTTATGTTTAGGAGGCTGCAAGTTCAACAATCCATATCAATCACCAAGTGAAAAAACAAAAATCCTGTCCGAGAGAAATCCATTTATCACAGGAAAGAATTGAAAGGCGATGATGTAAAAAGCTCAAAAATACATACAGTGAGAGGTTCTCCTTGTAGCGCCTGAAGGATGAAATTACTGACGACTCGTCCGTCATTCATGTGCATCCGGGAACCAAACGTGTTGAAGATTCTTGCCACTCTCACCTCCACACCTTCCTGCAAATACACAGGAAGGGAAGTTATGGTGCACAAGCTTTTACATTGCCCTCAGCCTTATTCACTTAATCTGCAGGAACCAAGAGGCTTAGAGAAAATATTGTATTGTATCAACAAATACTGACTAAAATAGGGTTAACTTTATTCTTTCATTCCAGGGGAAAACAAATAAAAAATTACTTTGTGCATCAACCTGTCGTGATTTATGCAGCCTATTACAAAGGAGTGATCTCCAAGAAACAGTAGTCTTCAAAGGTGCAAATATATATAGAGAGATAGAGATAGATTGATATCGATAAAGAGAACGATAGATATCATGTCGTGACTATGTTGTCTTCGGTTGGGTGAACAAAATCCTGTCTAAAATCAGTACCACTACTGGCGGATGTTTATACCATGTAGCAGAACCTGGCGTCGTTGTTTCTCCCTACATCCAGTGGGTGGAGCAGGTTGTTACAATCGATAGTAGCCACACAGGCAGACCTACTAGAAGGAAACAAACTTTCATTCTATTGGCTGAGAGGTTGCCAGGTGACTGTGCCAAAAGGTATTTCCAAAAGCAAGCAGAGAGTCCAAGCAGAGACTAAGTGTGAGCGCGAGGAGAAGTTTTCAGTACAAGCAATTCAAGATTTGAGAAGACAGACATGATGTCCTGCTTTCAAAATAAAAATGTAAGCAAAGTATTAAAAGTTTTGAGAATAAATGACATAAAATCCTGCTTTCAGACTGAAAATGTGTGCTCTTGGAATATGGAAAGAAAATTCCACCAAGCAAGCGAAGAGTTTTGCAAGTAAAGATTTGCTCTGAGCAGAGACTAAGTCTGAGCGCAAGGAGAAGTTTTGAGTGCAATTATTACAAGTTTTGAGAAGAAGACATGAAGTTTTGCTCTCAAAATAAAAATGTACTAAAAGTCTTAAGAAAAAAAGACATAAAATCCTACTTGAGATTGAACATGTGCGCTCTTGGATAATGGCAGAAAAATTCCTCCATAAAAGCCATGTTGTTGTTGTTGTGTCAAACTTTCAGATTACTCAAGTCTTCTGGTTCTAGTTTATTCTCCATCCTCAGAACCAGAACCAAACATGGAAAAGCAATATTCAGTTTTTATGCTCCACTAATCAAAACAGCTGAAGCACTGAGTTCCTTTAAACAAGACCTAACAACCATCAAAGTTGCCTTTGATTAACAATAACTGGTACATAGACATTTTTAGAATGGATTACAACTTTTCGTTACTTTTCATTTATTTTGCCACTGCAGTTTAATGTTTTTTGTTGTTTAGTGCGTTATGTTTTTATGGTACACACAAACCGCAATGTCAGCCTAAATCTGTCTCCTATGGCTGTATAACTTTCTATTCATTGTAAATGTTAAACTTTAGGCACGTACCGTAAAGGTTAATCGGTTTAGAGGAAATAGATTGTGAAAGAAAGTTCTACCTGACAAGTTCAGAATGATTTTCATATATTTAGTGTCAATATTGTCATTGTTTGTCTTTGACAATAAAAACATTGTCAAAGACAATATTCCATTGTCAAAGACCCATTCCAGAATGGGTATATTCCACAAACCCATTCTGGAATGGGTTTATGGAATATTGTAACAAATTCAGGTTGCTATGATTAAAATCATCACCCAAAATTAAATAACACCTTTACCCAACGTTTCTGGAAGAATGGTTTGCAATATTCTAGTATACAATCTTTTAATATGTTTTTGTAAAATTGAGGGAAGAATTTCCAGGAAGAAGCACAGGGTGAAGGCTGAGCAATTATGCAAACTCTACATTAGCATAACAAACTATTTCTATACAAAAAAAACCACAAAACAAAACTAAAACAAGCAAAGTTGTATATTATGCTTACGGTATTTGTTTTGTTTTTCAGAAACACAACAGACCCTGACTAATCCTGTCAGCAAATTGGGAGAACACCTGGTCGCATTTAACCCAACAAAACTTTGCACACAAATTCTGTTTGCTTAGCCATTTAACAAATTACTTTAAAAACAAAACAGAATAACCTAAATATTTCATCTGAAAGAGAAGATGAGAAATCATGTTTACCTACTGACCTGATGTAAAATAAAAAGACAAGGCTATGAAACTGAACCCAGTTTTATGTCCACAAGCTACAAATAGCTGCCTTTCATTAAAGACACAATTATGAGAACAATCCCATTCATAAAAATAGAATAGAAAAATGTATGTATATCACATAAATTTAATGCATTAGACATGTAGGAGAAATCTAATTTTCCAACTTGTGTTTTGAATATCTAAAGCCTTACCTACTACAAACAGTAAATTAATGCGAGCCCCTTCATGATGGATAACGATTATAAAAACTGCTTTTATAATCTGTGGCCTTCTTAAAATCTGCCTCATGCATCAACAAAAACACTTTGAATGCTAAGTGGAGCCCTATTTGGGAATAATGCATGAATAAAAACATGAAAATTATGTAGATCGCTCTCTTGAAAATGTAGATCATGAAATTCATGAGACCTGACAAATTCAATACGTTGAAGATCAAGGGCACGGTAAATAGAATACGCTGAAGAAGTACTGACAAGTGTTTGTGTGGACACACCGAGTGTAAATAATGATCTTTGTCATTAAAGTCAACTTCAGCCGAGGCGTGGCTCAAGCAACTAGCAGCTGCAGTTTCTCTGTTAGAGAAAACGCTAAAGAAGAAAATGTTCAAAGTCCATAAAAAAACATGACAATCATGGTCGTGTCCACCTCTTCTTTATATTTAATGTAAAAAATAGCTTGCTCAATCAAATTATTTTAAGGAGTTAAGACATTCTCACCCAAACACTACCACGGTTTTATGTGGCAGCAAAAAGTTTAGAAAAATAAAAAAGACATTTATAATAGAAAAGCAACATTGTTTTCATACTGCACAATATAATAAAACAACAGTATCTAAGAAACCTATTCAAACCTTAGGGCAATTTTTCACTGCAATGAAACTAAGCTTTTGTTTAGAGTCACAAAAGTAACATGTTATGTTTATTGAAAAAAAATACTATAGGGACCTTATTTTGTTAAGAAATCAAATTCATAAAAGCTTTCTCTTAATTTAGGGTTAATACATGTTTTCATTGAGACATAAAAAAGCTAAACAAAAACCAATCGTCTTTGTCCAGGAAAGAAATTTGCGAAATTACGTTTATATGTTAAAATATTGCTAATTTCTTGGGGGTATATTTTTCCCAAAGTTATTGAGAGCCTAAATAGAGGGTCTAAAGAGCCACATGTACCTGTACTGTTGCAAGTTGGAGATTTCTGACCCAGCGACATTCAGTCAGGCAGCTTAGGCACTGCCTCACCTGTCATCATGTAAGATCCAAAATGCTAAGAAAATATCAAATTTATTCATATCTTTGTGATGGGAGAATATTTGCAGAAATGCACAACTGTAGCGTCAGTACCTTTCAGCAAAACCATCAATAATTACAATCTATAACAGGGAAAATAAATTTCAATCATTAAAAAAATTTATATGTATTATCATTTCTAATAATAATACAATTAAATCAGCCGTGCAAGTCGTGCTTTTTCAGCCTTCGCTCCATCTTCCTGTTTTAAATGTTAATGGCTTTTGATTATATGACTGGACGGTAGATGTGATGTGCGATATTCTTGTCCATCCTCACAGCCCGACTGTCAGTTAGATTTTTTTAGAGCAGCTGTTTCCGAGAATTTTTCTAGCAGGTGTGAAAAAAAATAATGAGCAGCTGAGGAGGAGCAGGAGACGGGAATAGATAAATAAATACCACCTGCCTGAAGGAAAGGCAAAAGGAGTCAGTCATATCTGATCATGAAAGGCTGCTGTCACTCAGGTCATTATCAAAAAGGCTCTACATGACTCAAATGATTACGAGCCTCACTGAAGGTTGTGCATCATAATTTTCCATGACTTCATAACTGATTCAATCTCAAAACAACTAATGCCATCGCTCATAAGCTTGTGAAAGTAACACCACTGTTGCACATTTTACAATTAATTTATTGACAACTTTCCAACTGTTCAATTTTCAATCATACTCCATAAGTCCACAAAAAATAAAGACAATTTCAACCATATCCACAGATGACACTTCATCCTCCAGCATCAAGAGCTGACAGTTTCTGACCATAAATATTAGCCTGGCTTAAAAAAGATAAATAAATAAAAAAAGGAGCCAACATGAGTTGCGATACCTGCTTCATGTAGGCGTAGCACATCGTCTCTGCTACACGTTTCCCCTCGTCGTAGCATGCTCGAGGACCAATTGGGTTCACATGGCCCCAGTAGTCCTCATTTTGGGGATGCACCTCTGGATCTGGGACAAAAAAAATTAAGACAAGTTTTTAGATCTCTTTAATTTAGACAAAATTATGCTCGTTAAATTCTTGATTTCTACAGAAAAACATGTTTACTCAAAATATACTGAAAATTTAAAGTGTTTAAAGATCAACTAAAAGAACCTCGGAGGAATTAAACTTTGTATGTAGCCTGCAATACTGATATAAGCAATTAAAATGAATTTTTCGTCTGAATGCTAATTGCGTTATCCGTTCATAAACAAGATGCTTCTTAGAGGCACTTGCTGTAATTCAACATCAAGATACTCAAACTGATCCCGCCATCAGTCTGAAGATATCCATTTATGCCTGACTGCAAAAACAGAAATCACAACGCAGCAGACACACAGGAATAAATTGAATACATGGTTGTTAGATTGGTATGTTGTACCTTGTGTTGTCGTGCAAGGTGTTGCATCCCTCCCCTATAACACCCTTACCTGAGAGGTTCCTACTTTTTTTCCCTGAAGTGCTAATCCCCTCCCAACTCACTTCCTACTATGGGAGGTTAACACCGAACCAGCTATCTACCCCTGGATTACTTAGATCCCTAAGCCTTCAGAGTTAAACCCACCTCATAATTCATAGAGACTCTATTTCGCTGGTTTATCAGAGAAAACTCGCCAGGACTTGTACCAGAATACATCTGAACATCTCATCCCCCTTCCTTCTATGAATTAAGTAGTCAGCAGTCAGCAATGTTTCACAGATCACACCCATCACACCCTTATTTTCACAAGGAAAACAACGTAACGATGAAAAAGTAATTTGTTAGATTACTTGTTACTGAAAAAAGTAAGTAAGTTCAATTTAATCATGATTGTACTGCAAAGTATGTATCTATAAAGGAAAACAGCAATTTTCACCACAGCTGCTGCCTGTGCTGTAAGGCAGACATTACGGCATATCCTTGGCCTTTAATTATGTGCTTTATGATTACACTATACAAGTATATGTGCATAATTCAAATGAAAGACCAAAACCGGCATAATTTTCATATGATTTCCTAATTCAAACCTCTTTGTTAAGAATTTATTAGCATTCCCCTTCTTGACCTGGAGATATTTTCCCACTTTGCTTCACAAAAATGTATCAAGAATCTCTTGTCCAGAGCAGTTTCAGGTAATCGCACAGATTTTCTCATGGATTTAGGAAATGACTCTGTCTAGGCCATTCGAACATTTTCTCCTTGTGAAGTCATTCTTTTCTTGGCTTGGATGTTTTACATGGACTCACTGTAATGCAGAACAAACAGAATCCCTTCTGTTTTTTGTTTTTTTTTAGCAGACTCCTAAATGGCTTAGGACAAAAACCACTGGTATTTTGACCTGTTCATAACCCCATTCGTCTGAAAAAAAAATTAAGTGCAGATATTAATGCTGCAAAAGTTATATTTCACTGTGGGTATAATGTTCTTTTGGTAATGTTCAGTGTTTATTAGTTTTTGTGTTGTGACCCGATGTTCAGGTATTTTTATGATTTTAGAAGGGTTGCCTGTATCGGCATTTTTGATACCTCTATGTGTGATCATTTTTGGATAATACTGCACCAATAATGTAAGGGTCGAGTATAAAAGCCTCTCCACTTGCCCAGCTCACATGTTTCACCATGTTTAGAGTAAAAATGCACATCTCAGTGCAACAACTTAACATTTAAGCTATTGCAGCTCATTTTATTAATCAGCTTTGATAACAAGCATGACAGAAAATAATTAAGAACCACTGCGATAGGAGCAGAACGCTGCAAGAGACCTCCATCTCTGAAAAGCTAACGACAAAAACATCCACACAGAACGACCTCTGAAATTTAAGACCTGTTCCAAGCAGCCTTGCCTTGTCACAACGGCCCTGTACGAAAGTTTTAGAGAATTTTAGCCAGGCTTGGTTCTTTTTTATTTCATATGTTCAGCCTTCAAGTATTGAAATCCCTCTGCAGTTGAATTGGATAAGAAAGGTTAAGGGTGGAAAACCTTCGAAACAATTTTTGACAGTCTCATTTTTGTGCAAGTTTTACAAGGTGTGTAGACTTTTTAGCAAACCAATTAATACAACACACAAGCATCTCTTTACAACCACTATAGGCAAACATCAAGCACATAGATGGCCCCTGGAAACTGCAGTTAAATGCTGAAAGGAAAAAGAGTCACAAAAGATGGTTCAAAATCTAAATGGGACAATGAGCAGAAACAAGCCCTTCTTTCAAGTTCATTGTCTTTCAAGGAAAATGTTAAAGCCTTTGCTTTAATTAAATTTAATTATTTTACCTAAAGTACGCCTAATGTTGCAGGTTTGTCAGATTTTTTAACAAAAGCTGACTTCATGTATGTTAAAACTGGACATCGACAGCTCGACAGATAACCCTCATAGGTGCACAATGGCTGCTGACAGAGCTGCTAACTTTCACATAATTGACACAGGACATCATTTAGCTTTTTCACCTGCTGTCACAACATTCATTCTTTAAATAAGCCGAACTGGCAAATGTCTTGGTGTGAAAGAAGAAGACTGACAGCGCACAGACAGAAGAGATGAAGCACATAGTAGCATCGATTCATCTGAAAACAGATTACAGCCTCATTGTCGGACTTTCTGAAACTTCATCTTCAAATTTGTGCATTAAGAGCGTTTGATACGAGATGTCACAAATCCACGACAAATCTAATTTAAAAAATAAATAAATAAAAAATCATTGATGACTCCTTTAGAAAACTGCATCCTAACCAGCAAGGTTGGGAGGTTCGAGACCAGTCTTGAGCTCTTTTTTTCCTGGTCTGTACTCTTGACTACTAGCCTGATACAATAAATTATTTTTTTTCTAAATCTACTGTATGAGTATTGTACAATATAAGCAGAGGGATTTTGTTTAGAAATTCTGTATCAATTTAAGACTGAATTCAATACATTTTATTAGTTTATTATAGAAATAACTGGTTTACCATGATTGCCATGGTAGTTACCATGAAGTAGCTTTGTGCAATCGGGTTTCTTGCAGGTTTCAGTAAATTTAAGACTTTTTTTTATTCCCTCAAAGCTTGAGAGATAACTAAATATCTCTTCCACTGACTTTCATCTGAGTTGATTTATTGTTCCTACAACTCCAGTTTCTGCTGAAGATCAGCAAAAATAGCTGAATCTAAAGTGATAATTTCACCATTAGTCGTTTTGCTAAATTAGGAGTTCAATAAGCTCACTACTGCAGTCTGCAAAATATATTTTGTCTCAGTATGAGGTTTCACTTTAACAAAATTAATTTCCCTTTCACCTGGAAAAAAAAATATATTTGTTGTTCTGTCATCAGTTGATGTAATAAAGTCAACCTTTAATTGACTTCGCTAAAACAAATTGAATTCATTTATTTCTCTGTGTGCCCTTTATTTCATCATCACATTTTTAGATTTTAGTGGCTTAAGCATTGGACTTGCAACCTGGTTTACCCTTTTATCTCGCCCAATGGAGTTAGGCCCAGATCTCCAGCTGGATCAATGGATTAAAACAACGGCTGGATGGATGTTTCAAGTATTAAGCAAAAACAAACTCAAACATACCCAAATCAAACCAATTAAATAAAAGAGAATAACAGAAATGCTACTAAAATATGATTCCAACTCAATTCAGAAGTGAAAAACAAAACACTACGATAATTCAAGCACATTTACATAGCAGCTTCTATGTCTGTCAAAATGCTAAGATACTTAAATATCCTCACTCTGTTTCCTTAACCTTTGTGAATAAATTACATGCCTCCACATTCTTCCAGCATCCACTCTAAAATGTAAAACCAGCTCTGGTTCAGTTTGATCTTTCATACCTCCATAAACTTCAGATGTAGAGGCCAGCAGAAGTCTTGCACCCACTCGTTTTGCCAACCCTAAAAGACAAAGCAGCACAAAGAAAACACACAACTTGAAATGTAAGGCAACACTACACTATATTAAATACAAAACAACACGGTGTAGAAAATGTCATCCAAAATCAGAATTCAGACAGTAAAATGTTTTGAGTTAACTCGTTCATGCCAATGAAACCCGAGTCTTGCGCAAAAGGAAGTTGCTTTCACAGAAGCCATTTCATCATTCAACCAAAGTCTTTTTATCTCAAACAGACTGCAAAGCCTTAGGCAACATTTAACCAGCCATCCGTCCACTGAGTCATTACTGTCTCATGAAGCAAGGTGCACTTGTTTATTCAGCTTTCTAGGGAGGTTATTTAGGACTGCACTGTAAATGGTAGAGCTGTTGACCACGTTGCTCTGAATAGTACATCACAGTACGCTGGGACCATTTTTGCCAGAGGGAAAAAAAGATAAAATGCCTTGTATAAAGTAAAATTATGTTTATATATATACACACACACACACACACACACCGTATTTTCCGGACTATAGAGCGCACCTGATTATAAGCTGCACCCAGTACATTTTCAAAGGAAAAACCATTTTGTACACACACAAGCCGCTCCTCTCTATAAGCCGCATACCTACATACAGACGGTACACAGAAAGAGTTTTCAAAGTTTTAGTAATATGCCTTAGCTTTTCTTTCCAAACAGTGCCTGTGACGCGGCAGTAACACAGCAGCAACACGGTAGTAGCACAGCACTAACAGGGCTGGTTAAAAAA
>CAEGAG010144830.1:0-12545 GCA_903067065.1 Brachyrhaphis terrabensis
AAATGTGTACAATAAGCTGTAAACTAATTTGAAATTAATCAAATCCACACATGCTGAGTTTCACTTTTCCTTGTACAGCCTGATACTAAAACAATCAACTGTTGCAAACACAAACATTATCTGATTTTCAATCTTAAATTACTGAAGCATTATATTAAATATATAAAATGATTTCAAATCAGAGAAACTTCTTCAATAAGTAAAAGAAAAATATTCTCACTCTTGAACTTCGCCAGCAGAGGGCGAAAAAGAGGTTTGCAAACTACTTATTCTGAAGCAGTATGTCAAATCTTTTTACATATCAGTAAAGCACATATTTTACAAAATCAACAGTAACTACTTAATCAATGCTGCAGAGGCTGAAATTTGTATATTCTTTTAATGATTTTTGAGTTTAGAAGGACATTGAGGAATGGATTTCAACTGTTTGAAACAATCAGTCCAGAAATGTACAAAAGGCATGTCTAATTAAATTAAAATGTATAATTTATGATTGTGCTATGTATTATTATTATTATTATTATTTAAGACCATTTTGAAATGTTTCATTATATAATACAACACTAGATGGCGTCTTCTCAGAAAGTCACTTATTACCTATTATCCCTCCTACTAAAGTCCTCAAAAAAATGTTGCATGTCTGAGCATGTGTGCATTTTCAACACTAACATTGGAGTTTCACCCATAAATCAATGCATGTCCAGTAAATCATGTAACTTTTTAAACAGGAAGGTCAGTGACTATTACATCACATATTGTGTAAATATATGGTGTATGTATAAGTTCTGATTAAAACTTAAATAAAGTCCATCAATAAAAATACAGTCATAATGACCAGCCTAATTTAAACACTACTGTCTTTTTACAGCTCTTGTTAAAATGAATTACTTTGCTGTCATATAATTTGGCTGTAACTTCATTTGTTCATACTGAACTTTGAATTTAATGATGTATTGTTCTTCAAACACATTTTATTTGATTACCTGTTTCTCTTTTATAGTTAATTTTACTTCCTTGTCATTTCTGTTTCTTCTTTTTTTTAATTTAGTATCCACGGTGGTTGCAGCTGCTACAAGTCCTCCTACTGACTCCAAGGTATAGCATGAACTCCCACAGCACTGATTGACTGGTTGTATGCACACGGAAAAGAAAACGTTTATAGTTATGTTAATAGGATGATAACCTAAGGAAAATGTAATCTTTTCCACTTTGTCTGAGCTAGGAACACAATATTTTCTTTTGGGTATTCTCTTCCATGTGTTGATTTTCTCCAGGTACTCCAGCTTTTTCCCACCGTCCAGAAACATGCATGCTAGGTTAACTGGCTACTCTAAGTTGCACTTATGAGTGTGTGTGCACATGATTGTTGGGCCTCCTGTGTTGCCCTGTGATGGACTTGCAACCGATCCAGAGTATATCCACCTAATATCATAAACTACAAATTAACAATTACACTTTCGGTTAATTCTGATTTTATGGTCATTCTTCCAGCAGACTCTGTGACCTTAATTTCTAAATGAAATGGAAAAACTTTGAAGCACTAATTAAAAGTTCAGGCCATGTTCTCCTGTAAGCATTTTAAAATCAGTCACCATGAACCAGAGGCAGGCCACATAGATACCATGTGTAAAAACTTTATTCTAGTTACAGTTCATGTCTTCCACTCAACTTTGCATTAATACAGAGTTAAGGCAGCAATGGGTTTTCAGAAAGTACACTGGGCAGCTTATGAGAAGTGTTTGAAAATGCATAGCAATCAAATTAATACCAGAATACTGACTAGTTCAAAAGTCAGGTAGTGGATATGTAAATTGTGATTGGTTGACAGTTTAGTGAATTGTGTGCAGCACAAATGTGAGACCGTTTCCAAAAAAAAAATTTCAACTGCATCAGAGAACACCCCAACAGCCACATTATTACAAATGCAATATTTATCTGTATCCTTAGAGCTGCATTTATAGCAGCAGTTTGATTAGTACCCAAGAATGAGTCATTGTAATTTGATATAGAACATTAAAACTAAAGAAATACAAATAAAGTGTTTAGAAGAAAAATAAAGGTTTTGTAACAAATAAACTCAGTGGTTCATGTATTATTATTTTTTTTTAATACTATTTACAAGGACAAAAATCTAAGCAGCCAATCCAGATAAAATAACTTTTTGGAAAATGGTAGAGAACAACCAAAATACAACATTAAATAGATTAACAATAAGCTGTAAATTTTTCTGTCAACCAGTGTCATTGCTTTTAAGCTGTTTTGTAATTTGTTTAATACTGAATTTAATATGTTTTACTTTTGTGTAACCAGGTTGTTGTGTATTGCAGATATTCTGTAACACACAAGAGGGATCTGGGCAGATTCCCTCTTGAAAATGAGATCTAGATCTCAATGGGGTTTTACCTGGTTAAATAAAGAAAATAATAAGAAGTTATTTTTCTATTTCATGTGTTACAACAAAGGAGTCAGAATAATGCCAAGAGAGAGTATTTCACATAAAAAAAATTGGGTTCATTAAGCAGACTCAGTGTAACGTCTTATGTTCTAAACATTTTCTTGGCATAATGTCTCTAAGTAGAAAATGGTCGGTGTAAAGAAATAGTACCCTCTGTGTGATTGCTCTTTAATTTCCCTCAAAGATCTTACTGAAGAGACAATTGAGTAAACATCAATAATCTCTCAATAATTCAATAATTTTATTGAATGATGATGGAAAGAAGGATAAAAGTTCAGATTTCTGAATGATGCTCAACTACCTTCAAAACACAAAATGCTATATTTCAACAAGACAAAACTTGTATTATTATGCAGAAAAGAAATAACACATTAGACTGAAATGTTTGATATTAATAACAGTTTATGATATAAGTTCAACACATATTAGGAGGACTTCAAAGATCAAAATACAGAATATATTTCATTATAAATTGACTGCATGCATTGAGGAATAACAATATGTGGCGATATGATCTACTGTAGTCATCTAGATGTACTTTGAACAACTATAAGCAGAGATGAGGAAGGTGCTCTTTAGTCTTATCACAGCAATGTTTTCTTTTTAATGACTTACTGTAAGTTGAATCACATCACAGCTTCCTCATTTCTGTTGATCATTATATTGTTGTTCACAGTGTACACTTATAATTTGACTTTTGGCCTTTAAAAGACAAAAGTCCAAAAACATATTACTCATTTATTATAATTCACAGTTTTTGATGGCAAATTAACAAGCTAGAGTGATGTCAAGTACAATATAGAAAAAATAATCATTGATTTAAATTGTCTTTTATAGATTAATGTTTTTCATAAAATGTAAAACAGAACATTTAAACTTTGATTACCTGTAAGCTTTCATTTTGAATAAAATCACAGCATGGAATTCAATATTGCACCAGAACAATCAAAAGTTTTATGCTCAAGCAAACATATAAATCATAAAGAGAAATGTAAGACTCGAATAAACATTTACAATAGTCATGAATTAAAAGAAAGTACAATTGTAAGCCCTCTATTCTCCATTGGGGCAAAAACTGTGAGACCTGGTTCATCAATAAGCACAGAAGTATTACGATAACATATACTTGAGTTTAAATTTCATAAAAAACTAAAATCAGAGTATAGACTCCTCTTTTTATGGCTTAGTTTATATTAAAATGATCAGATCTATCGCCTCTGGCTTTTGTGCACCTGAGAATAGAGTTGTTCCGAGTTAGCATCATGAGGAGCTGGCCTTCTCAGTTGCTCATTCTGACCTTTGTACGTTTTAGGGGGAGGTGCTGGAGGTCCATTGGCATTCACTTTGATATGAGTATCTGGTGAGGAAATGTTGAACTCCAGATGCACTGCTCCTCCATTTCTTTTGTTGATTTCTGCATAATTTTGCTCCTGAAAAAAGGAAAACAAGCATTAAATTGTTTATTTCATCATCAAGCTTTG
Source organism: Brachyrhaphis terrabensis (assembly GCA_903067065.1). Taxonomy (NCBI): domain Eukaryota; kingdom Metazoa; phylum Chordata; class Actinopteri; order Cyprinodontiformes; family Poeciliidae; genus Brachyrhaphis; species Brachyrhaphis terrabensis. Next base: position 3,937 of record CAEGAG010144830.1, read on the forward strand.
ATCATCTTTAACCTCCACTTTATTGTATTACATGTTTTTCTTCTTTTCAGAGTCTGATGGGAAGTATTATAATAAGGGTGGTAAGAGACTGAATGTGGTGGAAAATGAAACTTCTAAATTGGCCACTGCAAAATTAAGTTAGACATTCACTAAGTATGCAGTACTTTAGTGCTGGCCACTTTTGTCATTTTGCTATTGTTGAAGTGGAATATGAGACTACAATCTTTTCTGCTTTCTTCTTTAGTTGAGAATAATCACCGTCTCTACATATTAAGTTCACTCAATATGTAATTGGGATTTCTTGGTCATAGGATCTGTTACTATTATGAAAACATACCTGACTACACCCCCACCTACTCAGACCAGAAAATGGTCTGAGTAGGTGAAAACTACTCTGAGTAGGTGCAAACTAATGCAAACTTAAATAAAAAATAATAACTGATCACCTGTTGTCAATAATGTCACCTTGCGTTTTTGTCAGATTCCCTTTTCATTTTGTTTCTGAATTATACCTTTAATAAAAATCTAATTCTCTATGAAACTTAATGCAGTTAATGAATCCAAGCTACAACTGACATTACATCCATCCATCCATCCATCCATTTTCTAAGTCCTTTGTCCCTAGTGGGGTCAGGAGGTGCTGGTGCTTATCTCCAACTAATGTTCCGGGTGAGAGGTGGGGTTCACCCTGGACAGGTCGCCAGTCTGTTGCTGTGATATTACGTTATAGTACAAATACTTAAGTTTACTGGATTTTCAAAGACAGATTCTTTAAACTAGAAATTGTGATATGTCAAAGTTTCTATTTCTAAAGTTTAGAAGGTGGCATTTTTTTCTATACATATACATGATTATATCAAAGGTAGAACTTAAATAAGAATCAAGTAGCAAAAGGGTTTCACAAATAGCAAACTGTTTTAAAGAACTTGTCACAGAACAATTCTGTGTAGTTGCTAAGTCTCTCTTGAGCATTTTATACATGGACTGAGCTGATCAGAAATTAATTATAAGCAGAAACAGTCCTTTGCTCAAGTTATAGTTTAAATACTAAAATTACTGTCATCTGACAGATGAGAGAACCAAAAAGAGTAAAATTGACATATTTTTAGAAGATTTTTGTTCATAGTAAATTACAGAACTTATTTACTGATTTTCCAGTTATACCAGAGCCACATTCACTCATTTACACTCATAGATGTGCATACATTTATGCAAAATATGCAGATCAGTAGTTAACTTAAGTGCCTACTCAGTGGCACTTCAACATGTGACCTTATTATGGTGCAGAGAATTTTTTTGATTATTTATAAAGCAAAAAGTATGATGAAAGTTTTATCACTTAAGGTTTGCTCCATGGCTCAAATCATGGAGCACAATCTGCCAGGCTGCTCAAGCAGCCTTAGTCCAATTTATCTACCTTTATTAGGTAAGTAAGAATTTAAAACAGAGTGAACAGTACAATGTCCATTGCTTTTATAGTCTGACATGCATCAGTCAGTTTTACTGCATTTGGTTACTGTTACCAGAGCATAAGGGGAGGAGGCAGCAGGTCTGTTGTTCACGCTGATCTGAGCGTACTCTGAAGTGTTCTCTAATTCCACCTGGTCTGTCTGCCCTTTTTTCTTTTTTTGAAACTTCAGTTCTGCATAGTTCAGTTCCTGCAAATGAAGAAAACATTGGAGCTTGAAAGCATGAAACAATGATTGAACTTGATGGAAATATGAAGAAGAAATTATCAAATAAACAATAGAAATAAGTTTAATTTTCTACTCAAAATGTTGAAAACTTAATACACTGATTTACAAATAATTTAAAAACCCCAAAATATAAATGTTTGAATACTGTCATTTGTAACTTTTTTAATGTTATACATTATCTTAGGTTAAAATATGAACATATCCTCATATGGGTGAATGTAACAGCACTGATGAGTTTTACCTCACTGGTGTTATCTGTGTTGCTTTTCTTGTTCCCACCTTTGAAATATACAGCTTTTAGAATTAAATTTGATAAAATAAGAAATACATTGAGAAAAAACAAACAGATAAACACAGAAATGCAGTTACCTGTAATGGTGGAAATTATCCTTCTGGGAGATATTTTCTTTGGTTTTCTTTTTAGACAAAGAGAATTAGAAATAGATATTTTGTTTTTAGAATTTCATAGACAAATCTTCTCTGGACTTTTACCAAGAAGGATTTAATCTGCTGGGTTTCCTGTGACAGAAAACTTTTGAACTAATTTGAATAATGACCTGTACTGTATGTATGACTTTTGTAAAGTGTCTCAAGATGATGTATCATGGGCGTAGGTTTGGGTAGGGACGGTAGGGACATGTCCCGACCAATATTCACGGGATGCGAAAAAGTCCCGACCAATTTTTGCCATATTTAGTCAAAGAACGGGGGGGGGGAAGAGATGGTGTAAAGGTCCCCACCAAAACTTAGACCAAACCTACGCCCTTGTGATGTATTATTGTGAATTTGTGCAAGATGATGTATTCTGAATTGGTACCACATAAATAAACTGAACTGAATTGGGAAAAAAAAAGATAGGGTGCTCAGGCTAAATTTTTTCAATAAACTTTGGAATTATATTTTATTTTATTTTAACTTTTGTAAAATGTATTCAAAAATCATAATAATCAGGCTAGATGATTTTTTATTCTATTTGCAATCTTATGTTCCACTTACTTTGAAGTTTTGATGAACAGTCCAACACTCAAACCTGCAATAAAGACCAGGCATACTACAACTATTGCAGCGATGGCTCCAGCAGACAATCCTGGTGATGAGCTGTTGCTTCCTAAAAAACAAGGATAACTAAAATATATGGTGGTAGGCATATTTTGCAATCATTTCAAGGAGCCCTGATAACGGAAACAGACGCCTTTACCTTTTTAAACAAGTTAGTTGCTTCTTGAAATTAAGTAACAACTAACTCACCAACTGAGCTACACTCAGATTGAAAAGTAATATGTGTAAAAATGCTGTTGAAAACAACTCAGGGGGAAAGAAAATTAATGAAATACGATTCAAAACGTCAGTAATATAAGTGAAATTTTGGACTGCTCAAACAATCTCAAACCAGAACCTTCTAGATTTTTTAGGTTTATTGCCTTCATTTAACATAACTTTACATTTTCACTTACCAGTTACAGATACAGTCGATATTTGAGAGTTTAGGTATCTCAATGTTTTCTCATTAAAAGCCTGACAGCTGTAGTTTCCCGTCTGATTTTTTCTGATATTGATGAGTTTGAATTGTGATCCAGAACCTGCAACCATGTTTGCATTCAGAAGCCACAGAAACGTGGCATCAGGTTTGGAGTTAGCCGAGCAGGAGAGGACGACGTTTGTACCTTCCTCATAATTTTCGTGTTTTAGTGATATTGTTAAAACAATATTCTCTGGGCCGTCTGTAAAATGAGGCAGATGTTGACAAAGATAACCAGAAAGATTCTGAAAACACCATGTTTTCCAATGTCAATCATTTTTAGTACGTGAAATATACAGACAAATTACAATACCATCAAGGTAAAAACTCACAGTTGATGTTAAGATTTACTGGATCACTGCTGTCTTTACTGAAATAATTAGATGCTTGACACCTCAGCGGTCCTTGATCTGATCGAGTCACATTGAAAATTTTCAGTGTGGAGTTTCCATTAGAAAGCTGAAATCTGTCACCATCTGTAACTGCAGAGCTCCCATTCATCCAGTAGAAAGATGGAGAGAATCCAGATGAAGAGCAGGAGAGAGTGACAGAGCTGTTGAACTCAACCAAGTCGGTGGAGTTTGAGTCCACCACAACATTGGAAATATGTGCTGTAAATCACAAAAAATATTTGTTTTAACATATCACCATAAAATCATAGGAGGCTTTCCAAATTAACCTAATCATTGAGATAGTGGGATGATTGGTACTTTTTTCACAGTTATATAATTCGCGAAACAACACAACTAAGTGAATAATGTAAGGGTCAAATTGAAGGAAAAGATGAAAATAATTGACTCTGCACAGTGACTTTACTTGTTACAGTTATAGCATCTATTTTTTTATTTATTTATTTATTTTCAAATATAGCATTTCTCATCCACAGTGGTCGAATGAGGGGACTGTGATTCTAAACTGTAGCTTGGTTTAACTAAAGAGGGTTTTTGTCTGAGGTAACCTTTTTCATATAATTAGGTCAAATGTTACAGTTTTCAAAGCTTGAGTGCTAAAGGTACACCAAATAAGAATATGTCTTATTTTTCAGCAAAATACCCTCAGGAATATATATATATTTAAAAGGTCAAAAAGTTAATTTTCAAAGCATTTTCTGACTTACCAAGTATGGAGACAGCAGAAGACTGAGATGTTTTGTATCTTAATGTTTTGCTGTTAAAGGCCTGACAGCTGTAGTTTCCTCTCTGATTCATCTGAATGTTCATCAGTCGAAGCTCTGGTCTTTCATCAGGCAGCAGGTCTCCATTCAGAAACCACAGATATTCTGCTGTAGGTTTGGACTCAGCAGAACATCTGAGGATTACGTCTGATCCTTCCTCATAATGTTCTTTTGACGGAGAAATATTCAACTGTAAATTTTCTGGACCATCTGAATGTGTGGAAAAACAAGAAATAACTGTCTCAGTTGGTTCCTGAACTGTGCAGCATAATATAGCTCAGAAAACACTTTCAAATTAACTAGAATTTTATAAAACTTTTTTTTCTTCTTGATTAGAGAGCAAGCCTTTCCCCTTTTCTGTTTCTTCCTTAAATAAGGAGATCTGTGCTACATTGCACCAGTGATAAAGATGAATGCAAAATACATAACTATTTTTGTCTTGTGTGTTTTATTTGTAGTGAATTCTGGCTACTTAAGTGTTTAGCATCAAAAATAGATAAATGGACAGACAGAAACACCTGAAAATGTTGAAGCAACAGGATACATTTCTATTAATGTGTAGATTTTTGAACATTTAGTTTAACAACCTACAGTTGATCAAGAAGTTTACTGGATCACTGCTGGCATTGCTGACAGGATTAGACACATGACAGCTGTACGGTCCATGGTCATATCGAGTCACATTGATTATAGTGAGAGTGGATCCTCCATCAGTGATCTGGATTCTGTCGCTGGTTGTAACTTCAGAGCTGCTGTTCATCCATTTGAAGGAGAGAGAAGATCCAGAGGAGGAGCAGGACAGACGGACAGAACTGTTGAACTCAACAAAATCTGAACTTTGTGCTGTTACTTTCACATTGGAAACTAATGCTGTTGGAGGAAAGCAGAAAAATTAAATTAAGCTTATGGTGCCCTGCTTATTTATTGAATTTGAAACATAAACTTGACCTAAATATTTTTTTTACTATCTCTACTGTATTGAAAGTAAAAAATGATTACATTTTTTATTGTCTCATTTAATAATAAAAAATTTAATGTTGTCTTTAAGGATGATAATTTTGTTTTCATAATGGATAATTGTAAATATATAAATCCCTGTAAACACTGCTTTTAATATGTTAATAACTGAATTATTGAAAATCTATCATTTGCTTTCACAGACCAATCAGTTTGTTTAAAATGCTTAAAGTATCAAGTATAGTGTTTGGGCTATATTAATGTTTTTGCTAACCTTTTTTTTCCTAGCATGGAGCAAACAATTCAAGATTCTTTACACAAAAAATCACACTTACCAAGTACAGAAACATCTGATGGTTGAGATGTTTGGTATCTCAGCGTTTTGCTGTTAAAGGCCTGACAGCTGTAGTTTCCACTTTCACTTGGCTGAATGTTAATCAGTTTGAGCTCTGGTCCAGTACCAGGCAGCACCACTCCATTCAGGATCCACTGATATTCAGCAGAAGGTTGAGACTCAGCTGAACAGGTCAGATGAATGTTTGATCCTTCCTCATAGTGATCTTTTGATGGGAACACTCTGAGTTGCATATTTTCTGGGCCATCTGAGGTATAAAATTAGGGGAAAATTATAAAATGTGATTTCTCTACATTGTTTTGTTAAGATACCTAACAGATACATAAACTTCTAAAATAACACTAAAATGTGCTGTGAATTCAATTTGATGAAAATATTTTGAGAAAGGTGAAATGCTGAGACTACGTTAAGGATGAGGAAGGGATCTTCTAGTGTGTGATAACTTACAACTGATGGAGAGGATTACTGGATCACTGCTGCCATTACTGACAGGATTGGACACTTGACAGCTGTATGATCCCTGATCATGGCGAGTCACATTAACTATAGTCAGAGTGGAATTGTTCTCATTCTTGCTGACCTGAACTCTGTCACTGGCTGTAACTTCAGAGCTGTTTTTCATCCAGAGGAAGGAGAGAGAAGATCCAGAGGAGGAGCAGGACAGATGGACCGAGCTGTTGAATTCAACCAAGTCTGTACTTTGTAGAGTTACTCCTATATTAGACACTTGCTCTGTGGGTGGAAATACAAAAAACATTTATTTAGCTTTGTCATCTATCAAAGTGAACAATTAATACAAGTTTTGAAAAGTAAAATTTATCAAGCGAAATAAATGAATGGAACTCATGAAAATGGATCACAGTGCTTTTCTTTTTATGAATTACATCCACCAATATCTGCCCTGCGACAGACTGGCGACCTGTCCAGGGTGTACCCCACATCTCGCCTGGAACGTAGCTGGAGAAAGACACCAGCACCCCTCCCTACTTCACTAGGGACAACGGTATAAAAAAATGGATAAATGGAAGGATAAAATAATTATCAGTGTCTGGACGGCTGTGCAGTTGGTAGCAGCAAGATAGTCTTGGGTTCATATCCTGCAGTCTTTTGGCACAAGCTCTCCTCCTTGTTTTGAAAATGTTATTTATCAAACACTAAATATAATATTATGTCTATGTCAGGATCCGTGTTTTTCTGTTTATTTTTTGAGTTTCTGTGTCTGTGTCTCTCTGTTGTCCTGTCTCCCCTTAATTACTCCCAGGTGTTCTCGTTTACCTGATTACCTCTCTGTGTATTTTATGTCACCTGTGTGTCAGCGTCTCTGTCGGGTCCTTGTCGTTTGTCGTAAGTCGTCCATTCGTTTTCTCTGTTGCTACCTGTGTTGAGCCCTGACTTCCGCTCAGCAGTGCTGCCGGGGATTTTGGACTATTTTGGATTGTGCGTTGGACTGTGTATTTTTGGTTACTTTCATCATTAAATCATCTCTTCATTCATTCTACTTGGGTCGTTCAGCGTCTTCCTCACCACCACACACCGCAACTTATGACAGTCTACCAATAGTTATGAAGTGAGGCATGGAGGACAATTATCAGTCCAAAACAAATCGACTTTCCCAACATGAACATGCTTTTAGAATATAAATTAAATGATACTGAGAAATTTAATTATTAATTTTATGTTTGCATTAAACATCAGTTTGTCAGGCTTGCAAAATAGATTCGTCTTCAGGAAAAGTAAATTTTCTTATTTGTGAAATAACACTGTGGTCATAAACATAGTCAGCAACAATATTCAAGGAGGCTGTGACATTGACACAATGCTCAATTGGTACTAATGGGCCTAAAGTGTGCCAGGAAAATATTCTGGCACACATTACACCACCATCAACAGCCTGAACTGTTGGTACAAGGCAGGATGGATCCATGCTTTCATGTCGTTGACCCTACCATCCAAATGTGGCAGCAGAAATCAAGACTCATCAGACCAGGCAATGTTTTTCCAATTTTCTACTGTCCAATTTTAGTGAGTCTGTGTGAATTGTAGCCTCAGTTTCCTGTTCTTAGCTGACAGGAATGGCATCCAGTGTGGTCTTCTGCTGCTGTAGCCCATCCACTTCAAGGTTTGGCGTGCAGTGCATTCAGAGATTCTCTTCTGCATAACTTGGTTGTAACAAGTGGTTGTTTGAGTTACTGTTCTGTCAGCTCGAACCAGTCTGGTCATTCTCCTCTGACCTCTGGCATCAACAAGACATTTGCTCTCACAGAACTGCTGCTCACTGGATATTTTTTTCTTTATCGAACAATTTTCTGTAGACCCTAGAGATGGTTGTGCGTGAAAATACCAGTAGATCAGCAGTTTCTGAAATATCCTGCTGATATTTCAGAAACCAACCTGTCTTGCACCAACAACCATGGCATGTTCAAAGTCACTTAAATCACTTTTCTTCCCTGTTCTCATGCTCAGTTTGAACTGCAGGAGATTGTCTTGACCATGTCTACATGCCTAAATGCTTTGAGAGGCTGCCATGTAATTGGCTGATTCGACATTTGTGTTAATGAGCAGTTTGACATTTGTATCTAATAAAGTGGCCAGAGAGTAAACAGGTCTAAAGTGTTAACAGATGACTATGAACACATTGAAGCACCAATGCTTAAAACTAATTAATGTGCCATATTAATTTTGGACATTAATTTGTGCCAAGCTGTTAATTTGTTTCTTCAATTGAAAAGAAACAAAGAAAAAATTAAGAAATTATTTTTCGACCCGAGGAACAATCAAGAATCAGCACACAGCATATAGCTGTGCTTCAGTTATTACATCTAGTGTCACAGAGTGATATGGTGAGGAGGTGAGGCAGACGCTGGAGACCCAGGTAAGATATAGAATGATGATGATTTAATGAAAAAA
>CAEGAG010144909.1:0-10349 GCA_903067065.1 Brachyrhaphis terrabensis
TCATTCAATGGGTTTTCTTTATTTTCATGACTATGAAAATTGTAGATTAGATTGTAGAAAAACCTGACAGGGCACACTTGTGAAGTGAAAACCATTTCAGGTGACTACCTCTTGAAGCTCATCAAGAGAATGCAGAGTGTCTGCAAAGCCGTAATCACAGCTAAAGGTTGCTATTTTGAAGAAACTAGAATATAAGGCATATTTTCAGTTGCTTTACACGTTTTTGTTTAGTACATATTTCCACATGTGTTAATTCATAGTTTTGATGCCTTCAGTGTGAATCTACAATGTCAATAGTCATGAAAATAAAGGAAACTCATTGAATGAAAAGGTGTGTCCAAACTTTTGGTCTGTACTGTATATAGCTGTGATCTGTGTTAAAATATTAGCATTTATTGGCCCCTGAAGCCCTAAAGGGCCTTATGGAGCCGCTGACTTAACTTGGATTAAACAGAAGTGAAAATAACAACAATAATAATAATAATAATAATAATAATACATTTTAATTGTATTTTTGATTTGATGTTTTTAAGACTAGTTGTGGGTTTAAATATCATTTCACTGGCGATGTTTTCACGTAACATTTAATTACCCAGTAATGTTTTTACATTTCCTGTCTACTTAATGTTTTTTAATACAAAACCAAGGTGGACCGCCTCGGCGTCCTGACCACCGGACTTAGCAAGTTTTCTGGGGAAAACCCTGGACACTATATAAAAAGAAACATTTTATTGTGATGAAACTTTATGTTTCTGTACAATGATAATATAGGCAATCTGATGCCGATAAACTTTATGACTTTATGTAAAATCGGAATAAACTTTTCTGTTTTATGACAATTAAGATGACTAATTTTTGTACTACTTGCCAAATACCAGAATAATGAAAGAGAGAATTTTAAGGCATTTTTTTATTGCTTTATTCAAATAGAAAAAAAAGAGAATCCTAATTGACCTAAGACAGGAAAAGCTTATTCTGATTTTATGTGTGGAAAAAAAGGCATGTGTCTTTTATTTAGTGTACGCAAACTTCTGGTTTCAACTGTATTGACATGCCTGGTAAAGAGGTGAATCTCTTACTAAAACATTAAGAAAAAATCTATTTTTAAATAAGAAATAATTGTTTTAACAAAGATATAAAAATAATAATAATAACCGGTGCCACAGTATTGGTATGCATTTTAAACTTACACTTTACTTTTGAAGATAATGAAGTGCTTTATAAATAAAGTTGGTATGGTATGGTATAATTGGCCAAAAATGAGAATGAGAAATGTCACAAAAGCAAACTTTAGACAAAAGAACTTTCCTCCCTACCATCACAAATGTAACCATTTTGGAGATCAAAAGTAAAACTGTAAGCTTGATCAGAAGAGAGAAGTATAATTGTGGCGCTAGTCTTTATTAACAGTACTTAATTTTAAATAATAATCTGGAGTCCCCCGTTGTTGACTTTAAAATGGAAATAGTTCAGAATATCTGGTCAAAACAGTACCAACTGTTCAGACACAAAATCAACTTTAACATAGCATCTCTATATCCCCTGCTTTTTTGGTATGCTGCCTCTCTTTGTTTCTTTTTTTATATGGTTCAGCTCAGCTTTTAACCACAGCCAGTTTTGAGTGTATTCTTGGAACAGCTTGTTTGTTTTCACCTCTCCCATTAATGCCCTGCATACGTGTGGGCAGCCGATCACTGTGTTCTTTGTGTAGGTGGGAACCTCATTCAGGTTGCTGTGTGTGCATGCCGCCACTTTCATGTGCAAATTTTACAAGAAGATAAATCAGAACCGGAACAAAACAGCAGGAAGCAACACTGTTACATAGTGATCCTTGTGGTTTGTTAGGTGTTTCTGCTGTTAAAAGTCATTCACTCACTTTGGGCAGTCTGCAAAATCCCAAGATGTATTTCAGATATATTCATTATTTGAATCAGCTATGCTTTACTAACTAATGAATTACTTTTAAGAAACTGGTCAACTACTTGACTTTCAATGACAAATTATGAAAAACTTTTGTCTCCGTTTGTAGAAGTAATGCAAAAGCTGCAAATCTTTGCCTGTTTCAAACTTTTTATCTTCATAATAAAAAGTGTAATAACTTCCTCCAGCTGAACAGAAACAAAACTGAAGTTATTATCTTTGGACCCAAAGAGGAACGAGCCAGAATCAACAAACAGTTTGAGATATTACAGCTAGAAACTAGAGATCAGCCCCAAAGCCTGGATGTAGTGATGATGACCTGATCATTCAGGGTCACATAACGACGATTACAAAGTCAGCAATTCAGTACCTGAACATGTCCAGGATTAAAGGACTAATGTCCCACCAAGACCTAGACAAACTCCTCCAGTCGCATTACAGCAACAGAGTCTTCAACGGGTCTGCCTAAAAAAAACACAACACAAAATAATCCTTCATCTTCATACCTGAATCCTGGTATCATCTTGGCAAATCCAATAACTTTCTGGATGCTGTAGGAGACCAGGTCGGCGAGGTGGGGCAGCATGGAGAGCTTGGTGTCCTCCTCGCAGGAGTCAGGACTGCTCGCTCCATCCTGGTACATCATCAGCAGGTTGCTGAAGTTCATCTTGGTGTCCACAGATTCTGCTAAAGCAGATTGAGAAGGATTTAAAGCAAGAATATGAAGAGGAAGGCAACAAAGTAACAATAAGGGTTTTGATAAGCTTTAATAACCGATAAAGCTCTAAAGATATAACGTGATAACAGAGGAAAAGTGATGCAACTGGAGACTGGACTCCTAACTTTTTCTAAAGTTGTTTTAAACAGATTTTGTTTATGTTCCTTAAATCCATTAAAACTAAAACCTGAACAAACACTTTAAATGTTCTATGCAAAACAACAGGAGTAGCTTTGATCAGCGATGCTGAATCTAAAGAGTCGAGTTTGGACCTTGGTGAAGTTAACCCTGAATGGTGAATAAGAAGAAGCAGTGCAGAACTGAATGAGTCATCCTCTATCTCACCAGGTGAGTGATTGAATGAATCAGAGGAGGCGTCAGACAGCGAGTGAAGGGAGGCGGCTCTGCTGGCGCTGCGTGTTACCGGGCCGTCACGCACTGGAGGCTGCAAACATGCAGAGAGAACAGACATTAATATGCTCAGAGCACTTTCTCCTGCCTCTCAATATGAGTTATGAATTAAAAGGATGTTCGCACTAAACCTTACCCTGTCAAACATTTGACTGCTCTGAAACTGGCTTTTACTCAGCCACTGTTTGTCACGTTAACCATTCAGCTGGCTAATGTGTAATGTGGGTGGATCTCCTTGGAGCTACAGTCTCCAAGCTTCAGAGTTTCTGCATTACAAAGAAATCCTCCCCCACGACTCTCTCAATCAGCTCCTTCAATCAGCCAGCAGTAATTAGCAAACACCTGGTGGAACTGCACATCAGCTGAGCTCATTATAGGAGCTTCTTCTCAGTGAAACGCTGATAAAAATGTTGCTAAAGGGTTAATAGAAGAACCATGTTGTGATGACTTCCTGAAGGCGCAGTTTCAGAAAGAGAAGGAGTTTTTAAAGTAATTTAGCTCCCAATTTAAAGGTGCTAAATTACAAAGTAAATTTTCTTTTCAAGTCATATTTGATATTTATAGTATTTTCTTTAACAACTGAGGTTAACATCGTAACTTGATTGTGCTATAAAATGGCACTAACACATAATACTGCCCCTTTAAGCAGTGAATACATAAATCATGTTATTCTCCTTATTAAGAGACCTTTGACCTCTGAAAGTATGAGCATGTGGAAGCTTGGGAACTTAACTGAATGAAGCATTGAATATTTGCGACAGTGAGAGGAGCAGCTTTCACCTGAACTGCCTGGAGCTGAGACGCTGCTATGTACTCCTATAATAGAGATGCATGATGACTTTTTCTTTTGCTTATCTAAGGATTAACTTCAGGTCTACTTATGTAAACAAATCTGACTAGTTGTTACCAGGGGATTTATTTTATTTATCTCAAACAAGCACTTTAGATCCTTTCTAATTCCCTCTTTAGTTCCCTCATGTTGAAATCCGCTGCCAAGAAATTTTTTTTTTTGTGTGGATTACTTGACTGCTTCATCTTGAAAGCCTGCGGTTCACTCCTAGTTTAATGCAACACCTGCAACTCAATATTTGGAAACCTCACTCATCTGCTACTTGATTAGAGTGTGCCTGTGGCTGCCTGCAGAGCGCCCGGTGATACAATCATACTTGACACTAATAAATCAAAGAGACTGTGAGACTTTGTCAGATATTCCAGCTATTCTTTACTCTCCCTCTCATTCGCTCTGGATATTACTGTTGTAGCATGCCGCTGGGAGACTGTTGTCTGATGTAGTTAGGAAAATATTGCACATCTCTTGGTAACGTGTGCTATCGGTAGAGATGATGGCAGCAGTTATAATGTCTCAAATAGAAATACAGTGATGCACAATGGCTTACAAAAGCAATCAGGACCTTTTGAACGTTTACACACATTTTTTTACAGTCACAACCGTCAATTTATATGACAGACACAGGCCTGTCACGATAACAAATTTCGCTGAACAATGAATTGTCCCAGAAGTTACTGTGATAAACAATAATATTGGTGTTTTGAGACCATTTTCAAGTAATATAATGGTAATGGCATAGTAATTAAAAAACACATTCTTAAAGATCAATAAACTTTAAATTCTACTGAACATTAAGCACTGGAACCGGAAGACATTTTAAATATCTAAATTAAATAAACAACAATAGAAACAAAAAATAAAACATATTATGAAGTTTCTGTAAACAAAATTTAAATAAATTTTTCATTTAACCTCTTAATCCTTTTTTAAACCATATTAGAAATGTTTGAAAAGATGTAGATATATAATTCAATTCCTATTTTAAATAAGAAAAACAACATATACAAATACAATAACATATCCTTGGTGTAGTGAACGCTTGATCATTTGTAGGAACTAAAAAAAAAACACTTAACATCAACATGTGAAAAATTCATCCCTTTCTACTTGACTTAACATCAATACAGTGTAAGGCTAATCTGATTGTTATTATTTTTTGATTAACTGATTAATAATTGAATAGCAAAAAAAGAATAGGAGATTCATTTGCAAGATTTGAAACAGGTGAAGCCAAAACTGTGACTTGAGGAGTTCTGGGTAGAATATATGTACAAAATGTTTATTCATTTATTTATTTTTTAAACAAAAATGCTTAAATTTTATTTACCTTTCTGGCTTAATTATTGCTCTGACGGTGTTGTTCTTCCAGAAACTGACCTTTTTTTTTTTTTAAGAGTCTCTACATGCCAGTTTACAATTATTTCAATAATCAATTCATCACGATTAATTGTTTCAGCTCTACATGAGCTGATATAATGTGAAAAAGTTCATTCATTGTTTCAGTAGCGTGCTGATTGGCTAGAAGGATATCAGAATTTGAAGCGGACTAACCCTGAAGCGTGAAAAATCAGAATAGGAGGCATCGTAGGTCTTGTGGTGAGCTTCCACCAAGCTGGAGATCATCCGCGCCTGCTCCTCGTTCAGACGTGGCCTCTGCGCCTCCCGGGCTGCCTCCTCTTCTTTCCTCTTCATTATCATTTCCCTTTTCCTCTGCACTTCCTCATCTGTCAGTATGACTGCAACAGGCAGAAAGATGGAGGGACAGGTCAAAAGCAATGAAGTAACTCCACATTTTCAAAATACTGCTGAAGATCGATTACTTAGACGTTACTTAAAAATATACTATTTCCACATAGGACCAGTGTAAGCAGCAATGTCACACATTTGTACTTTAAGAACGTCAGTTAAAAACAAATCCAACTCCTTCACTCAATCAATGTAATAACTGTGTCCATACATTTGTCCCACAGTAAAATTCAAGCATTTTCAAAGTTTTCAACTTTTTCCAGCACCAAATGTTGGAAATAAGAACAAAACAAAGAACTAAAAGGACAGTTTCAATTCACTGTTTTATGATGTAATTTATTACTGTTATTAATAACATCTTGTGTTAATATTATACATTCTACAGGTAAAATAAAATCTAAAAATGTTATGTCTGGAAATGTCTTTCTTACACCTGACAGCTAAAAAAAATTCTTAAAATTGTTCTTGCTAAGTTTTCTGGCATTAAGCAATTAGAAATAATTTGGGGAATTCTAACTGACCTAAAACAAAGAGAAAATTGTTCTTATTTAACTTCAAACAGTGAGAAAAAACATGTGTTTGTGTTTTTTAATTATCTTTAAATATCTGATTTCAACTGTAAACAGCGCTTTCCAAGTTTATGCTCTGAATCAAGCGCGAGATTGCACTTTATTGCAAAACTGTGCAGATTATTGTATACAGAAATTAAGCACTTTCCAAACATTGAAAGCATCCAATTGAAATGTAATTACTTTCAAGTATTTTAAGCATCTGTATGAACCCTGTGATATCCTTCCGTGTTCAGAATTATTTTTTGTAGTTTTGCTTCTTTCCTGAAAAAACTCTACTTTTTGGAGGATGGCTGTTGGGATCCCCCAGTCATCCTTCTTTCTGCTCGTATGCCATGAATAAATGGCAGCATAATAGTTTGTGATTGAGATCTCAAACCCTCTGCTTCTGAACCGATACCCAAAGAACTGGAGTGCAAACGTTGTGGATGTAGGACAGCAGCCAGAAAACAAGGAGGAGGAAGTTTAAATCATCGCTTCCCAAGGTTTACTCTTCAACTGGAATGTGAGATCTCTGAATACAAAAACTGCAGTACCATAATAAGTGGTTCACCACATTATTACCTCTAAAGTACCTCTACCACTCTTACAGACTGTAAAGGTAGACAGTCAGCATTACTGAGGGGGGATGAAAACATTTGAGTAATTGTGCAAATTCTATTATATAATCCAGGACATTTTACAGTGAAGGAGATAATCTGCAGCCTGGATCTGGAACATTTGAATGCAAGTTTCTGTTTCTATTACGGTATCAGGTTTTGCATCTCAAGTTTTGCTTCTGCAGTGAGTCAACTTTTCAGTTCATGATCCTGTTCTTTGAGTTTTTAGCATAATGCACCCTGCCCTGCAATGACACACCACTCAGGTCTACTCTGGATCTAAAAAAAAAACAGAACCAAACATGGAGAAGCAGCTTCAACTTCTATGCACCACAAATCTGAAACAAACGTCTAGAAAACTGCAAAACTGCTGAGACACTTGAGTTCCTTTAAATAAAAGGCTAAAAACTCAGCTAAAGTTTTTAACTAAAAAACATTTGCTAAAAAAATTTGCTAACTTTTTAGCTAAACTAAAATCAAAAATTGATTGAAATTAAAATTTAATCAAAAAGACAAAAAGAGTTGCCTTGATTCATAATAATTGGTAAATTGATCAATACATTTAAAGTATATTTGCTTGATGCAATGCAGGAAAAAAAATTAACCAGAAAGTGCAGCATGCTCCTTTAGTTGGTGTTTCACAGGTAAACCACCTCAAGCAGCCTGTGTGGGTTTTATGGGACTTCAGGTAAAGATAGATGCATCTTTCAGTTTTTTAATTTTTCCAAAACATATCTGTCAAAAAACATGTATCCACAAAAAAAGAAATCTGCAACTCCATTTATGCATGACTTTGTTTACTGCTAGCTACAGAAGAATCTTTCTGTGAACCCCAAGGAGAGAAAAAAACAACAAAAAAAAAACAATATTTTGTGCTGAAGCCTCCCCTGGAAACAAACAATCTGATAAACTAAATAATTCCTGCTCATAAAACATGGACACATACTATTGCATCTTTCTGTTTCAGTGCCCAACTACAAAACAACACTGAAGGCACATAGCATGACTATTTTTACAGTTAATCCGCTTGAAATCCACACAGAAGTGTGGTCCGACTGCTACAGCGATGCACTGCGCCTGAATGCCAAGACTCATATTAATCTCTTGATTCTTTGCCACAGTAAACAATTAGCCATGAGGTTTTCAACTATGCAGCAAAGACAGACTGACAGACAGCACGACTCTAAGACAGATTAAAGCAGCCAAGCTGTTATGACCCGGGCCCAGAGAGATGGGGTCACAACATGCAGAAATATGCTGGCAAACCTGCCATTTTGGCAGCAAAAGATAAACAGAAAAATAGCCAACTGTCATAATCTACAGAGCATTTATTTATAATTAAGCAGTTTAAGACAAAAAGAGAGTTCAAGCTTTGTTTTCTGGTAATTAGCTCAGTTAGAAGTCCTCTAAATCTGTTCTAGATGAAGGATGTAAGATAATGTTTCTTGTTTATTCATCAATAAAAGGTGGGGGTGCGGTAGTCGAGGCTGTAAATGATTAGTCTTCTGGGCCCATCGCCTGTCAAACATTTAAACACAGTGATAGACTTCCCTCATTCTACTACTAACCTACTCCCTGATTCACAAACACTCAGAAACTACCTTTTAAGGCCCAAAAGAATCTACAAGCATATCCATCCTAGGAACAGACACCTATCTACTTCAGCTTCTTACCTGTTTACCTGGCAGATGTTTGAAAACGCTAAAGGATCTATTTTATCAATCTATTGGATTTTCAATACTTTTCATTGCAAATACTGAAGCAATCTTAGTCACAAGGCCCTAAAAGAGCAAATAAATTATTCTGCTAAACAGGATTAACAAGGCTTTTATTTCTATTAAGCCCCTGTCATTAATTAGGCTTTGGGTGCACTCCAGTGTCCTTCTATTCCCCAGCCAGAACCAGACGGCCAAGCGTCACTCCTTGTGGTAAGGATATTCAAGTACGCAGGGAGTAATTGTGAATAGGCAGAGTTTGGTACAGAGTTTGGCATGGGAGATCAAAGCAGCTATTCTCAGACTGGAACTTGATTGGACGAGTTCTTCCCTCGCCAAGTCGGAGAACTGGAGGCATCATTAAGGACGGAGTTCACAAAAGAACGTTGAAAGGAACATCTTGACCACCCAACAGCGCTTTGGCAAAATACTCAGCAGTTCGCCAAAAGACAGTAAGTTGGCATTTTAAAAGTAGCTGACTGGATGTGGTGATGTTGTGCCTGGCATGGCAAAAAAAAAAGCATCAAAACAAAGGAATGGAATAAAAGCACACATGGATAGAAGAATTAAATAAAGAAAAACAAAATGAGGTTTTGGTCAACACTTCCAAAGCCAGAGATGTTGATAAGAGATGCAAAGGCAGAGAACCCCTGGGAAGGAGACAGAGGTTTGCTGTGGGCTTACACATTAACCAACCAGCCAACCAGTTTAACACAATGGAGGCTGCTAACCTTTAGATTTAGTGTGATATATGTCAAGAACCATTTGGTGTGTAGCCAATTTGTCCTTGCTAATGCCCTAGGCTTGTGCTTTCAAGCGGTTAAATTCAGGTCAGTCAGTCATCAAGGCACCTATACATCCTGCATGTGACGCAAAATAGCTTATCAAAAGATCACAATGAGATCTAACATGGTGTTGACTCAGTACACTCCAAACAACATACTTTTATTTCTGAATGTAACCATCAGCTCCTGTGTTTCTTGTTACTTCCCCTATTGATTGGCTCTACTGGAAACACAAAATGGCTTCCATTGTTTAGGAAGCAAAATTACATTTTGTCAAGTCACGACCCTAGACATAGCAATATTTTACACATAAACACCAAGGAACAAAGCAGACAGGTCACTGCTATAGGTGTATAGAAGTCTAAGGGTATAGTTGGGCTACACAGCAATATCCAGAGCTAACCTTTAGTACTCTGAACATCTCAGAGTACCCTCTAAATCCATCTGAAATGGAAGGAGCATGACTGGTGTCAAGCAAAAGAAACAAATCAGGTTTTTGTCATATCTTCCAAAGTCAAAGATGTTGGATGTAAAAAGATGTAAAAGACCCAAAGACAGAGAACCCTTATAGAGCCACCGCACAGTGTCTTTCAGCTAAATGGAAAAGGACATCATTATCCAGAGATTGACAAACAGGATAGAAGTGAGGATGGTATAGTCCTAGCAATTATGAAAGAGTAGCAAGAAAGCCATTGCTAAAAGGAAGATTTAGGAAATCTCTTTTGTAGCCACAGACCATGAAGGGGGCAGAACAAACATGTGGAAAATGAGAACAAAAAAAAAAATTTTGTGGTGGAAAACAAAAACTGCACATTGTCTGAAAACACCACCACAATCATGGTGTGGTGATGATTTTCTTCAGCAGCAACAGGGACGCTGTTGACAAGAAGATGTATGGAGTTGTATACAGGACAATCCTTTGAGGAAACCTTTTAACATCATGTGCTAGAATAACCCAGTCAAAGTCCAGATCTGAACCTTCTTGTAAATCTGTGACAGGACTGAAATATTGCTCTTAGATGCTCTCCACCCAATC
>CAEGAG010144947.1:0-17853 GCA_903067065.1 Brachyrhaphis terrabensis
ATAGATAGATAGATAGATAGATAGATAGATAGATAGATAGATAGATAGATAGATAGATAGATAGATAGATAGATAGAAAAGAAAGAAGGAGCAACATCTGCACAAAATTAGAGCCCGAGTACATTAACTAATTGAACCTCAATCATTACCTTGCGCTTTGGCGTGTGAGGCCAGCAGGCTCCCTAATAGCAGAATCCACAGGTATGACATCATGGGAACGCGCTGTTCTGCCTTTACGGATAAATGGGAGCTCACTTTCCCTGACTGTGTCCTTTACCAAGGTCAATTAGCCGGCTCGGAGGTTTTCAGGTGGATTTGGAGGGCGTGTCCGTCCTGTCGGCGTGCCTGCTGTGCGTTCCTGCGTTTTCGAATGCGTCCCGCCGTGCTCCCCTTGAAGGTGCTGCAGATGCTCTGGCTCAGTGCGCCCCGCCGCGGATCTGCCGCCGTCTTTTGTCTGGATTGGAGGAGAGAGGGTTTGGTCTTTATTGAGGTGGGCGGGTCTCCCAAATACCGGCTGGCAACACTGTTGCTGTGGTAACACGAATTGATCCGTGATTTAATTTGTTTCGGCACCATAAATGCCAATAGTGTGACTGATCAACAAGTATTTGTTTTTATTCCGGTTTTCCCCTCTGAAATCTGTTTTGTGAATCACCTTCTCGTCATTATAACCATGGGAACTAAGGACATACATAAATATTTCCCGTACAACCTTTACTTACATGTCCATGTCGTACTCACGCATTTCCTACCCTGGAAACTTAAAGACACTCATAACTAGAGGCAGGCTATACTTAACATGCAACATGCTTAAACACGCTTATATAGACCATGTTTTACATATTGTGCAAATCACAAGGCATGGCCTCCCCAGACTCCTGTTTGTCTATCCTACTTTAACTCACATAAAGTAGGATAGACATGGGCTGGCTTTCACCAAGTGGCACATCAGTCTCAGCAAATAGAAAATAACATCAAACCAATGAAGCTTGTATAAAAATAATAACTCGAGGGTGTCTGTGCCTTAAATTTTTGGTTAACCCGTTTGATCCTCTCTCAGTAAAGTTACTTGCAGTGGAGTAGCCAGACAATTTACTCAAATAAGAGTAGTGGTACTTTTTACATCAGTAAAAGTAAATAGAAGAGTGCAGTAAAACTACTCCTAAAATACAAAAATACAACAACAACAAAAAAAAAAACTCCAAAACCTAACATTTGGATTGAGATATTTTTGTAATGTTCACGAATCAACCTTCAAACACATTTAAAAGTATGACTCTTACTACATTAGTTTAAAATACACTTATTAAATGTGGGTCTGTGTTCAGTTGGTTTTGTTGCTTTAATAAAGACTATATCACAAAAAAGTTTTTCAATTTCACTGCTCATACATTTGCACTTCTATTATAATATAATTGAAAAGTGAATTTAAGTTCCTTTAAAAAAAAGAAACACACATAGTGACAAATGCAAGTGTTTATTACTGTTAAATTTGTCCAAATATCTTCAGAATCTTGGAATATCACATACAATCAAATAAAAAAAAAGATTTGTAATACATAATGTTAGAAGTCCTGAAGAATCTTGAAGAAGGTCATAAAAGATCACTGCTTGTGGCACGCTGTTTTAAGTATTTTCAATCTAAACATATTAACTGGGCATGAATCATCTTCCCCACCCAGAGTGGGAAAAAATGTGGTAGAAAAAGGTTTACAAGCGATGTTCACTCAAGAGCTTGGCAGAGATTCACAAGGCGTGGATTCAGCTTCAAGAGCCTCCAAACATAGATATGTATTCAGGACACAGACTACAACCAGGGATGTCAGTAGTGTCTCACCTTGGCTGTGGAGAAAATGAGAGGATGGATTCTCATGGACTTAAGTTCTTTTTTAAGAATCAAACTCTTATGGGAGGCAATTGAATTTTTAAAACCAAATGCTGGAGTATCTTCCACAGACAGTGATGATCTGGGAAGCAGTCTCATCTTCTGTTGGTCCACTGTTTAAAAGTCAGTGTAATGTGTAATTGGAGCCATTTATGCTTCCTTCCAATGACGAGCTTAATGGAGATGGAGATTTTGTTTTCCATCAGGAGTTTGATTACTTTTAATCCTACAAAGCTCTCAATGCTTTCCACTCGTCAGGCTATTCCTTAAGATTCCTTAAAGGAATAGTGCGGCATATTTTAAGACCTTGGTAATGATATACAGAAAATAAATTGTATCACATTCAAATACTAAATACTAAAATTGCAATGGCCTTCATTATTACTTTGACTCAATTATTTGGGTATTTCTTGCAACCCAAAGAGCCTGTATAATTTTAGAAGGAAAAAAAAAAACATGTATCGAGGAATAGCCAAAAAAGTATATGAATGCAAAACTTCTGGTGTATTTCAACATAATGCCTCTATTTTCACATGCAGAACAAGTAGAACAAACATTTCACTCCACCTTTTTTGAGACGCTTCCTGGCCTAATTTTGAAACGGAAGGTGGCGCCATTTAGCTGTTTTCTATTGGTTCCAAACTACTGCAAAGTTTCTCTCCATGGCATTACAGAACCAATTGCAAACATTTAGCACATTTCAAAGGTTTTTTAACTCATCATAAAACATGATTGTGCAGTACGTAAAATGAAAACAGTGGCTTGTTACAATTTAGTACAAAAATTGTTTTGGTAAACAAGATTTTTATTTTTGGAATAGCGAGGATACTTAAACTTTTGGTCAAATTAGATGGAAAATAACTAGTATACAAAGAAAACTCTGTATCAATACACCATAAGATATTCTGACTGTAAACAGGAACACACCCAAGTGATTTTCCTACTACCAGCAGGTGTGGAGGCAGAATGCCAACATCAGGGGATGCACGTTTGTGGTTAGCCAAATGACATTCAAAAGACAGACCTTCTATATGTTGTCCAGATAAAGTCAGACTTTAAACACAATAGGTCAAATAATAGATATTAAGATATGTAAAACTAGCAGATTCATGTTACAAATGCCGACTATTGGGGAAAAAAATTAAACAAAATGAATCAAAATTACGTTTTTAATTAGTTTTAGTACAATAATTACATTTGACTCATTTACTATAAAACAAACATAATGCCTTAGTTTCAGAACATATCAGTAAACAGTACATCCTGAAAAAAACAACAAAGATTTGCAGCAATTCTCAGCACAACATTCAGATGTCAGATCCATTTGGCACCAAATTTCACCTCTCAACTGTTGTGATGAAAAAGTTACTTATGTATTTAATTGGTTAATAAAATATCAAACAGTGAATATTAAATTAATGAGTTACCTTTTTTTTTTTGGTCACAGAGGAAAAGATTGGTGAGGCATATTGACGGTTGCTATAAAAGGTTGGCAGGTTTTTCTTGGCCATTTCTTTTAAAACACCACTTGATTTATTAAGGCAATAAAGCTCAACAGTACAGAAAACGCAGAGTTTTGAACTCACATATGTGCTGCTTTTCTCACAGGTTAACAAGGTATAGAAGGTAGTACACACTCAGTATTGGCTGTTAGGTTGTACCTTTGGCTGAACATACTCTTAGCTCCTTTCTTTTAGAAAAACAAAGTCAATCAGTCTTATATTATCCACCAGTCAGCTGTACCTTAAAAGCACTTGGTCATCACAATATTGGTCAGCTTTCAAATAACAGTACCAGATATACCAATTCTAATATGACATGAAAAAACCAGACTAAAAGGAATGTGGGGATGTAGTGGTTTTCTGAGTCTGTAGTGTGAGGCAGAAAGTGCTTTAAAATATGTATGTCTTTGGCGAATCACCAAACTCCTGGATATTACAGAAAACTGTTGTTGAAATTCAAAGGGTAGCAACAGCTTTAAATTGTTTTTTGAAGGTTTCATGTAAAGTAAAAAAAAAAAAAAAAAAACTCATATGAGCAAAAAAAAGACAAAAAAATTGAAGCTGTTTAGCAGTGGTGCATGTATTCACCCCAAATTCATGCACTTACAGTCAGTTTCATTAAATATTGAAGAGTTCTCCGCAGAAGGCAACACTAACTTGAGTTACATATAACAGGAACCTTCTCATGATTGGAATTGAAGAAATCTGCTGTGAAATCCATTTATTTAGAAAGAAAAAAGTAACAAAAAGCACACTGATTTTAGAGTTTTGAACAGTTTGTACCAAACTTTCTTCTTGGTCATGCTGATGATGGGAGAATAAAGTCTTGATTGCCTGCTGACGTACAATTAAGACACAGGCATTCATAAAAGATGGTTCAATTCAATTCAATACATGTCTTTTAACTCCATGAGCTGTTTTAAAGTAAATAAATGAACGAGATAGGAGGAGTTGGGAGAAATGATATCAGTAACATTGAAAGCAAAAAGGAGGCAGTGTTTGCGGTCTCAGCCCGTCTCAGTGAAATGAAATGATGACAGGCCAAAGGGTGATTTTTTTTGGTGCAGTGGTTGATTGGCCATTGAGAAGGCTCACATTTTATTGAAGCACTCTTTGGCGTTAGACCACACTTGTATTCCCTGAAAAAGCAAAAAGGTGGCAGAAAATGAGAATGTTTGAATTATGAAGAATGTTATACAAAAAAAAAAACTGGAATGAAAATGCCAAATAATCTAAACTACTAAATACATACAGAGAATTTATTGGGAAAAATATGAGAAAGGTACCTTTTTACACATGCTGATCTGCATGATGGCGTAGCTGATCAACGCTTCACGCAAGTCTTTTTCCTTCTGCTCCTTGAACCGCTCAATGTCGTTCCATGCTTTCTCCACAAACTCTCTGACGACACAAACACAACCTATTATTAGACTGTCTGTCAGGAAGAAAAACAACTGAGGATACGTGAGAGGAAAAGGAAATTAACAATGGATGATTTTGTATGCTCTTCAGTTATTCATGTGCTACTTCCTCTTTTTTTGTAGTCACGCAGGTGGCTTTTGTATATGAAACCACTGACTAGACAGCTGTGCAACATCATAGAAGTGCATTATTGACTACAGGGCTGAAAGCAACACTCAGCAGGGTTTGTGTGACAGGGACAAGCTTCTAAGTAGACACAGTGTGGCAGGTAACCATGTCAACTGTCGAAAAGAAAAGAGGAATTGTGGGCTCAGTCCTACACTAAGAAGAAACTCAAATAATGACTCATAAGAGCTTAAAAGGTAGCAAAGTCTTTGTTTTGTCTCACGCTGACTGAATGTTATCAAAAATTTCTTCATTAAACATTGGTCACCTAACTGACTGAAAGATATGCACAAGGAAAACCTTTAAAATGCTTGAAAAGCAAATCTAGAAGTCTGCACAACATCTGAATAACTTGCAATACTCAAAGTCATGATGATTATTTTCTCAGCAATATACATGTTAACTCTGGATTCAGAGTTGACATGGACCCTAAAAAGTGAGCTGCCTATGCAGAAAAAGAAGTGCATTAATTCAATTCCAAGAGCATGTTTTCATTCCAGCCAATAAAATTAATCAGAAGTTCTATCGCCCCCAAACTGACAATGTGTGGAGGGACAGTGTTTTCCAGCTCGCCATGGAAATGAACGGAAATACCAGCAGTCCGAGTTATGCAATCTCCCAATTAGTACATGCACTACTGTGATTGCTTAATAAGCCCCAGGGTTTTTGGCAGATTCTTAAATTTCTTTACGTAGAAATATCATGTGTTACTTTATGAGTTCTTTCACTTTATCATTTAGTAAGACGGCTTATATTTAATCAGATGGTTGTTTTTAATTCTACATGTCAGACAATCAAGACAGGAATGAAAATCAAAGTGAGAATGATTGCTTGATGGTATGAATCATTTAAATTAGACTAAAATGGTAAAAACAAATGTAATCCGAAAAGGGATAAATACTCCTAATACCAAGTTGAGTAATACCAAGTTAAGCCAATACCAGGCTTAACTTAAAAGGCCGTTGCATATTATGAACTGCAACTTTAGAAAGTTTAAGTATGAAGGAAGGCCTTACTGCGACTCTGCGTTCTTCTCCTTCAGAGCTTCCTCTCCCTCTTGGATACTCTGTTCCAAGGCTGCCACCTTACTCTCCCTGTGCTCCTGAGTCTCTTGGCCAAATAATTTACTGGTCATTCCCTTCAAAGAAAAGATTCGCACCGTCTGCATGCACACACAAGAAAAGAAAGAACCGTGTAAAGTGAAAGCAGAGTCAACACATAGCTCATTGCACAACTATTCCAAACTTTAGTTACAAAAAAAAAATAATAATTAAATACATCACTGGTTAATGTTTATATGGACCACACCACACAAAAGCCTTATTGGTGTATTTTGAATTGGACACATGTTTTTATTTGGTACAAATGACTGAGAAAGAAGTTATTGTTTTTACCCCAGTCTCCAGCTCTTCTTTCTGCTGCTTCTTGTAGGAGAGGTCCTGTGCTGCCATCTCCAGCTCGTACTGGATCAACTCATGTTTTCTACAGACTGACCTAAAACACATTTTTTTTTTATGCAAAAAGTAAATCTTTAAATTAATTTTTGTTTCAGTCAATGGTATTCCTTAAAATACCTAATGTAAACATAAGGATTAGAATAGAGGACATATATTTTTAATGCAGCTACATTAACAGACAGATGTTCTGACAGGACGTCAGAGTTGCAGAATTTCCAAACAGGAACACAGTAAAAGGCTCTTAGAGGACATGCATTATTGCTTACAATTTGTTGTGGCTTGGCAACAGTGCATCAGCAGCACCAGCTGCTCAACTGTGCCATAAGCTGCTACCTACATGTTTTAATTCATCCTTAAAAACAAAATAAAGGCAAACAAAAATTGAGAGTTAGGTAAACCAAACAACTGGTAGATGAGGCTAAACCGTCAAGCCAACTGAAAGGTAGAATGCCCACTGGTTCACAGTGTTTGCATTATGTCAAGCCTTAAAAGTGGTAAGTGGAGTGTGATTTTCTATTATGTCTTACATAATCAACACAGCCTTGATGTATGCCCAAAAATAACTGTAGCACTCTTGAGTAATCATTAATTTTTAAGAATACTTTGAGTTAAAAGAAGCCTTGTAGAAATGTTGAATATCTATTACACAGAAAAACAGAGTTATGGACTGTTTGTATGTTTTATTACAAATATTTTAAAATATGAAGTAAGCTTGTTTGTTTGTTTTTTTTTGCTTGTTTTAACCGTTATAAAAATTACAACTCAAACTACATGTGACAAATGCCAACTAATATTTGTTCTTCTGCTTTTTCCTGTACTATGATTAATACTTTGCACATTCAAGTAGTTCTATCTGAAAAACATAAACATTTCAAGAAAAAATCCAAAACCATTAATTTGAAAGGAATAACAACAAAAAAAACATAGTACTGATTTATAAGGCATAATCACTTAAAAAAAAAGATCAAACAGGTAGGGGACTCTGTTTGAAGCAAAATGGAGGATCACATTTTAACATTTCATGACTGTTGATTATAGGCGTTTCAAATCTTTTACAGTAATTTACCTGACAGCTTCCGTGTAGAAGAGGTATTCCTTCAGTTGGTCTGCATAGTGCTCTTCTTCTTCAAGAATGTCATCTATTGATGCAGCATACCTAGACACAAACACGAAAAGGTATTTATGTAGAGATAAGCTAAAACAAGATATGTTGCATCACTGTTTGCACACAGTGCTAATCTGTAACTTAGATTAAAAAAAAAATCAAGTTTTACCAGAAAGTTTAAAGTTAGAAAGTCCCAGTCTGCTACTTACGTATCCATGTGGTGGCCAGCACTCTGCAATCCATCTCCCATTTCTTTTTCTATAGCACTCCACTCACTGAAAAACAAAGTTTTGAGCACTGATTTACCCCAACAGTTCTCTTTATTTTGTTGAAGCAATATGATTTTAAATAATTATGTTTTTCTCTATTTTCTTATATGTTGTTCTACAGCTACATGCTTGAATTAGTAGCTACATTTTAAAGGATTAAAATGGCACTTAAAGCATAACATTTCTGACAAAAGGAAATTTTTAATAAGAATCTAAAATATTTACAACATCAAAACCATTTAATGTAATTAATTGTTCAATTTAGAAAAAAAAAAGCCATAGACAATAGTTTCTTACCTGAAAACTCTGCCATAGTTGCCATGAACTTTATAAACTCCATATAGTCTGTCTGCAACTCGCTGGAATAACAGACAGCAACATGTTTTGTTTTTTTTACCTTAAGTACCAGTAATTTCAGTAATTAAGCTAAATATGTGTATTTGATTATCTACAGTGTCCAAACTTACCGCTCTTATCCTGAGTAACTGAGAGATGACGGTGCTCAATTCCTCACTATAGTGTTTCAGAGCTGTGAATCGCCTGAAAACATGACAAGTCCTTAATTTGTTTTTCAGTTTATGCTAAACTTTAATTTAATGATGCAAATACCTTTCTAAATATCAAGTAAATGTGTGATGAATCATTTTTTAAAACCACTCTTTATCTTGCAACCGATTTTGCTACAGTCATTATGGATTTTGTTTAAAACTAAAGTGAAGCTTCAGCTCCAGAAAACTCACTGTGATTTGCTGGAGTTAAAATTCTTTTAATAAGAAAAAACAATTTCTAGGCCAATAGGTGTCACTTTCTTTTCTGTTCTTGAATTTATTTAGACAGAGGTGTGATATGTTGCTTTGTGATCTGGTTTAGCCAATTTTATGTTGTAAGATAGTTTCTATTTTAGTTCATTAAAAATTGTTTTCCACCTACTTGTCAGGATTCTTGACTCTGAACATGGCACTTAATGACTTTAATCTGGAGTCCACCTTTTGGAAAAGAAGAAATACTTTTTCTGTTTTTATATGACAAGCAGAAAACCTAAATATTTGATTAAATTTAATATCATAAGACAAAACTGATATTGCAGTTAACACTAAGCAAATACATTCAACCACATTAACTTGATCCAACCTTGTCTTGAAAACCTGTCTCCAGGACTGCTTCCCTCCATCCCTTTTCCTAAGGACATTCAAAGAACACAAGGCAGACAGAGCTAGAGTCAAAGGTCGACTATATCAGTTCAAAACATAAAAGTTGAAAGTGATTGAGAAAAACAAAAGGCCAAAAACTGTGACCTTTTAGACAGAGTATACTTACTACTGTACCTGTGTATCACTTATCCTTTCAAAATAATACAACATAAAATTAGCAGAAGAGTTACATGAAAACTGCTAAATGGAAACCTTATACTGAGTCTGACACAGCTCAGTGGCAAATTATCTTCAGCTAAAATTCTGTTTTTTACAATTGACCTGAGTTACAAAGCAATGTTTGCATCACTTTTCTACCTCAGGTTCTAGATCTTCTACAAATATTCAACACGTTAAGCAACAGTGGACTAAAAAAAGGGTCATTATGAGTTGTATATTTGGTTACAAACCTCTGTGAGAAAGAGGAAGAAAATGTTATCGTTTGACAGGACAGGATGTGATGCAAGACGCAGCAGGAAGTTTTCCAGACCAACCCTCCGCCGCTCTACAAAATCTGGGTCGAGGTTATCTGCTGAAAGCTTGTGCCACACAAACTCTGCCTGCAAGAGACACAGTCAAATCAACACATCAAAAATAGCAAAGGTAAAAACACAGATCCAACAATTTCCATACTGTGAAACTGGTTTAATTAGTAGTACGTAGTTCTACCATCACTTCAATCTCACTCACCCTTTTCTCTGGCAGTGGAGGGACGATGATATAAGGATAAGTGACCAAGAGATATGTTCTGAGCAGCTCAAACTCACTGTAGCGTCTCCACAAAGTATCAGGTGCAACTGGTGTACCTCCTTCTGAGACTGAGTCAGCCGGTCTTCAGGCAGGAAAACAAATAGGATTAAACAGTAGAAAAGGGGAAAAAAAAGGATATTTCAGCCTAATGTTTTAAGTGCATGTGTAATATGTATGAAAAATACTGATACTGTAGTTATCAAAAAATAACTACAGTATTTGCAAGCACTGTAAAATATATATTGTCAAAAGCCACTGCTGTTGATGCATCTGATTTGCATATTTCAGTTCTGTGTGGGTCATTTTAGTGCTTAAATAGCACACAACAAACAGAGCACTTCTAATGCTTTTCTAGTAACTGAATCAACCCAGCTTAAGACAAGAGTCCAATGTAAAACAGCTCTTCCCACTTTAATTATACTTGATATGTTTATAAGTTGCTCAGTCTGATGAGGTCATTCTCAAAGATCAATAAACTTTAAACTCTAATGAACATTTAACACTGGAACTGGAAGACATTTTAAATTTCCAAAATAAATAAACAAAACAGAACAGAAACAGCAAATAAAATGAACTATAAAATCTCTGTAAACTTTGAGACCAAAGCACTAGACAAGGAAGAGAGAAAAGCGATAAGACATGAATTTGCTGGCTCATCATATAAAACACTGCAGGCCTCATTAGTCAGCAGCAGTGTCCATTACTGCACAACTAAGCAGAGGCTGGCCAAAAAATGCTATTGATGGGATACTTAAAGAATAAAATCACTTATAAGGTTGGCCTGTCTCAGTT
Source organism: Brachyrhaphis terrabensis (assembly GCA_903067065.1). Classification (NCBI taxonomy): domain Eukaryota; kingdom Metazoa; phylum Chordata; class Actinopteri; order Cyprinodontiformes; family Poeciliidae; genus Brachyrhaphis; species Brachyrhaphis terrabensis. Next base: position 10,538 of record CAEGAG010144947.1, read on the forward strand.
CTGCCAAATGCATCTTAATCTTCAGGACTTCATAGAAACAATTATGGGAGAAAAGTGGAACTTCTTGGATCGTGTGAATCCTGTTTTATCTGGAAAATGTGGTGTAAAAACTGAATACATGATCTTTACCAGAAATCCCTGAGGGAAAGTGTCCATCAGTTTTTTGACCATCAGCTCACGGACACTTGGCAACACAATGATCCAAATCACACCAACGAGTTCACGCCTGACTAGATAGTAGAAATTAATGTTTTGAAGTCTAGTCTAAACTTAAATCTGATTGAAGTGATCTCAAATAGGCCATCCATCCTGAAAAACTCTCCTGCAAAAAAAACAATCCTGCAAAGACAAGTGAGCCAAAATTCCTTCACATAAATATAAGATTTTTTGCCAGTTATCAAAAATGCTTGATGGCTGTTGTTGCTGCCAATCTGGGCTAGTCTGGACAGTATAATCCCTCAAAAAGTTTTTCATTTTCTATTTAATCAAGTTATTTCTGTCCAGTATTCAAATTCGATTGATGATTTCCATGCAAGTGTGATAAAAAGGTACAAGCAGAAGAAATCTGTAAAGTGGGTTCATGGTTTTCTGCTGCATTGCAAAAGCTTGTTACTGTGAGTGTATTATCCCAATAAATGTGGTACAAGTCAACCCACTGTGTTTATCCACATGGTGAAGCTGTTTGAATGAAATGCTTCTGGTACGTTGGTTAACTGAAGAAAGCATGAGCAGATATGATCAGATATCCATCAGTTCATAACCTACCGTGTTTCTATGAGGTAAACAGTGTAAGTTTCTTGCATGTTAACCGTGTTTTTTCCTGTCCTCTTATCTGCCTCTGCCACGCTTATTTCCATTTTCTTCAGCAGAGCCGTGCCTCTCTCCACCATCTAAAACCGGAAATATGAACCAGAAACATGAGCAAGAGCAGCAGAGGCACAGCAATGCCAGTCCAGGTGAGCAAAAAGCTGTGACATTGTAAGTCTTTAGAGCAAAACACAGTACAAATATATACAACAGTCAAATGAGTAGGAAAAAAAATCTAGAAGTTGTCACTTAGTTTATGATAAGCAAACAAATCGCGGAGCATACGAGTCACCTGGATGAAAATAAAGCTCATTCAAAGTAAACAAAACTTCCTGTTTCGGCTGCTAACTGGCAAGCTAACACCGAGAGCAAAGTTTAAAAAGTTATTGAACTCTCTGAGCACACGCACTTAAAGCGTATTTTTCTAACATTAACAAGCAGATACAAAGGTTGAAATTACCGCTGAATTAAACCTTCCATAAAACCGCAAATTCTTCTTTCAAAACCCAATGGAAAAGTATCCGCTGCTAAGCATAATTCGGCTAGTTTAGGCCATACGGGGAATGTTTTCTCTCGGGATAACTTGAGGTCGCTTTAAAAAAAAAAAAAGAAGAAAGAAATCTCTGCTAATTTAAAAAGAATAAAACAAAATACAACCGTGTTTATTATGTTGTTCTCCGACTCCGTTGAAGTGATGTCGGTGTTGCAAATCACAGCTACCTCGTCGCTACTTCCAGAGTCTGCCATGATCATCTGACTCCTGCTATTATTGCTTCTGCTGTCAGTTGAGCTGGCAATGCGCATGCGCACTACGGAAAAAGCCCTGTAAATTCCGAATTGGGCTTAAAAATAATGAATAAAAATATAAGAAATACAGAGCATATGAATAAATAAGACACTCATATTTTGGAATTAAATCAAAAAGAAAATGGCTCCGTTATCATGTATTCATTTACTCGAGCAATGTAAAGCACGTTTTTTTTTAAATAAAAACAAATCAAATAATAATTATGTATATTGTAAGAATTTGAAACACCGCATAGTCCGTATCAGGACAATAACAGCACAACAAAATAAGAATACCATTTCTTTTCCATTTTTCAGTTGACAAAGTTTTTATATGATTTTAGGTGAATATAACACCACAACAAAGAACAATATTATCGGCAATAACAAAATAATTCTACACTCCTACAATACTGATTTTATCATAAGTTTATATGTAGCATTTCTTTATGTTTTAATTGTTCTGCATGATTAATGTTTTCATCCTGAAGAATTTTCTTTGGCAAGACTGACATCTACTGGTGTTAATGTAGTGATTTGTTTTTCCCTTGGTTTAGTTATGCAGTGTTTGGATTCTCATTTGGTCCACTAAAACGTACCAACTTTTGAAAATATAGTATATAGCATGAATAAATAAATAAATAAATGAAGAGAGAGAGAGAGAAAGTTTGATGGAGAGAAAAGGGGAAACAAAGAAAGAAAGAAAGAAAACAAAACCATCTGATCTTTGATATTTTGTCAAATCAAAACCACAAACCTAGATGTATTTTCATTGGTAGTGTGTGTGATACATATAAATTAAATCAAAGTAAATCTAGATAAAATCATTTCAACAGGATGATGCAACCACCACAAATGTTTCATTGTGGGGATGATGGGTGATGATCTGTGTTAGTTTTTCTCCAACCATGTAAGTTTGTTTATAGTCTAGAAAGTTATATTTTGATTTAATCCGATCAGACCATCTTCTTACCATGTATTTGCTGTATTCCATCACTGATGGAAAACTTTAAACAAGATTTTATATGGCTGACTTTACATAATGGCTTTTATTTGGCCACTTGAACATAAAGTGGCCAAATATGTTTGGCCACTTTATTGTGTGTAACCAATAGAGGTTATACACACAACCTCTATTGTTGTGTGTATAAGGCACACAACAATAGAGGTGCAGACATCTCCTCCAGAGTTACCATAGGATTCATTGTCAGTCAAGTCAGCTCAGATGGCTGACATGTCTTGATAGATTTGTAGCTTATTCTTTCTAGTTTCAGATGGTGGATGGAACAGTGCTCTGTGAAATGTGCAAAGCTAAAGAAACAATTCTATTTGCCCAACCTTACTTTAAAGTTCAGAATAGCTATTTCTAACTTGTCTCATGTGTTCCTTGGACTTCCTGATGCTGCTTATTCACTAATTCTGTCAGATAAACCTCAGAGGCCTTCACAAAAAATCAGTATTGATCCTGACATCAAGCTACACACAGGGTTTTATGAGAATAAAGGTTACTGAACGAAAATCTAAAGTGAGCACCACACTTTTTAGATTCTTAATTTTAAATAAAATTGAACACAAAATCAAAATTAAACATCTTTAACAAGGTGGTTGTAAAACATAAAAAAATTTATAGGTTGCAATACTTTTTATCAAATTTGTGTGTTGGCTTTTTTGTAGCGCTCACCTTTTATTTTAGAATGTTAGAGAAAACAGCATAAAACTTTCCTTTGGCTCAAGAAAATAAGGCGACTAAGGCCCAAAACAGTGTTTGAAGCACCATGGCTCAGGTTAGGTTGCCTTTAGTGCAACATTGTAAGACTTCTGCTAAAAGAAAATACAAAAAGACATATTTTGAGGATTTTTAGTGAATCTTTATAGACCCACATCTTTTTGAGTGGAATGTGGGATAACTCAGGCTAGCAAACAGAACCGGGATACGATACTTGAGTTCCTGTGGTCACAATGTTGTGCAGTGTTTAATGTTTAAAGAGAAGGGTGGGGCAGCATTTAGTGAGGAAACATTTTGTATAATTCCACTGAAAGAAGCTGAGTGTTGGGATGTGACACGGATGAAAAGGAGAACGAGGTGAAGTGAAACTGCACAAAAAGGGGAGAAAAAAGTGCCACACTGAATTGCTGTAAAAGGATCAGTAGTGCACACTCACCAGGTATGGAGGGATTGAGGGGGTAATGGTGGGATGTGGTTTGGGGCTGCAGCGTGTCCGGAAACCCAAAGCTTGTGCTGTGACCAGCCGTTGTCTCAGCAGCAGCATAGTTCCCATTCTTTCCTACCACTGACCTCAAACCAGTCACCACAACTTCCTGTCCGGACACATGGGCATTCACACATATTGACACACACACATCAAGTCCAATTTGACTTACTATAATTGGCTACTTGACAACTTTTTACAACTGTCTGACCAACAGAAGCAATAATAGCAATTTATATTGCACTGTGTGTGCATGTGTGTGCATGAGACAGAAAAAGGAAGGGAGGGAGAGAGAAAGCAAGAGAGAGAGTCAGACAAAGAGAGAGAGACAGAGTTAAAGAAAAATAGTTTTCACATAATATTTTTGTGTATTTCCTTGATTATTGCATATTTATTTAAAAGTACACTATGTTTTCACTGTGATTTAAAAGTCAAGTGTTTCACAGCACTGAAGAATGGAACTATTAAAATATCAGTTGGTTCAAAACAGCAATTAGTGACTATGTTAGCCCACCTTTATAAATATTGACAACTGATAGGTTTTTGGGTAAAATATATATTTGTGTTATTTATTTATCAAATATGCATCAGAACCAATGAACTTGTTTAATTTCATGATTATCTGCCAGATGGTTTGACCAGTTCAACAGCAGAGGGAAGCAAAAACCACATGAAGTAACCTGTTGCACTTTAGAGAAAAATATAAGTGAACAGTAAAACGAGCAAGAATTTCTTTGTGTCTTTCATTCATTCATTTGCCATATCTGCCCAGTCCTTTGGATGGGCTATCTTCAATAATCAGTGTGTAAGGGGCAGTGCGTAACGGACGAGAACCAGGCGGGTGATCAGTATTGACATGTGTCATCATTGAAAAATTAAGGTTTCGAAAACCACCAAAATACTCATACAAAATAATATCAATTGATCTTTTTAATTAGATTCCCTGAGAAGGAGTCAAAGGAGTTTTCTTCTTCTGCCCTCTACATTGAACTGCACATGGCTGGACATGGCTGGCTGAAAGAAGACTCCTCAACTTTTCCCTATCTTACAAAGGAAACAAATTTAGTTGCTTGGAAATATTTGTGGTTGTAAAATACATGGAGAATCAAGGTGTAGAAGGTAAAACACGTCTGTTCTATCTTTCTATGTGTCAGAATCTAAATAATACAATTAAATAACTTTAATATGTTTTCAGTAAACAATATCTAGTATTATTAGGAGCTCTGTCTGTGAATATATTATTTTGATCATGTCATACATTATAATAAATTGTTGTGTAAGCGTTCCAGTTGTTGATATGGGCATTTTTGGATCAGATAGCGTTGGTCAAGTTTCAGCTGATATTAGTTACAATCTTTTCAACCTCAGTCCAGTGGAGAGAAAACTGGATTAAGAAATGTTGACAGCCTACTGGAACACTCTGAGCCAAGAAAGAAACATTTACAGCCTACAAAATATATGAAGGGAAGCTTTTTACAGTTTGATGGTAATTGCTAATCAACAACATATGGTTTTCTCTTAATCAATCTAAAAATGTTAAAACCAATATTTTATTGAGCTCTTTCGGGTGTTCTTTGCTCATTTACATTGCGTCTACTTATACATATTTAATTTCAATTTGCAGTAAAAATGCTTCTTAAGTTGTGAATGTCACAGCAGGTTTTCAGACCATTTCAACAGCACTTTATATCCAAGAAATTCATTTGCTGGAATTAACGTCCCAGCAAATGACAAGCATGTTAAAAGAACCTTCTGAGGCTTATTAGATATTTATTGGTCTATAAAAATATTACAGAACATAAATGCACAAAGTGCAACATTACAGATGATTTATTTCTACTTGCTCTTTCAACAAAATCAACACCAAGTTCTTCATTAAGATACTCAGAATCGAAACCAGGAAGTGTATTACTCTTAACAAATATTTTTCATTTGTTAAAAAGATCTTTTTGGAGCAAAAAAACCTTGGATCAAAGCATCTCTGAAGTCATTGAGGTCATAGCCTTGATCCGTTACTTCATCATCGTCAGCCTGTTGTGCAGGACTTAATAAGAAATCTCATGATGCAAATTACATAAAATTTGGAATGTAAAAACCAGTCTGAGTTTACTTCAGTAATTTCCTTTGTAAAACCTTGATAAACTGCAATAGTTTCATTCACGTTTTGCATCCTTTTTATTGTAGTGTTAGACAAATTGAGTATATTCCAATCTACATAAACACAAAGATACATTTCTAAATTACTGAGCACATTTCAAATGACTAATTTGAAGTCTGTCATATTTCAACCATGCAGCAACATCATTAAATTAGGATTTGAAAGCCTTACACTTGTTTAACTTTGTATACAGCTTGCGGCCAGTCAACACTGCTGTGAAAAATTACTTAAAGAGCTATTTAATTTCAGATTTGAATTTGCCATCCGTCATCAGCTTGTTGACAAACTCAGAGGTGCAATTTTCATTGAATCCTTCCCTGCCACAGTCAAGCTTACACACACGTGTGCGCACACATTTACTGTAAATAGGCATCCGCACATAGGCACACATATGCAAGCACACATGCAGAGTGTGAGCAATGCAGTATAATAAGTAGCATGGTAGAAATGTGGTCAACTTTGCCCCATGTCCAATCATTGAGAAACCACATGAAGGCTTCTTGGTATTAAAGGACAAGCCTTGGTTGGCTGGGAGGGAATCTGTCATGCAACAAGAAAACTGTTTTTTTCACCCTTTTCGCTTCTTTCATGTCCTCTCAGCTCTGCTTTTTTACTCCTCCGAGTTCTGTCGCTTTTCCAGTTTCTATCCTTTCCTCTCCCTATTTTTTTTACTTCTTCTCGTTACTTCATTCATTTTGTGGCACATTAGCCTCAGTTGTAATATTCTCAGGCTTAAAATGCCTAGACCACTGGAATGTTCCGTCAAAAAGGTGGGCGGACCTGGGGGGGCGGGACAGACCAACATAACCAATTAAGGAGGAGATTGAGGTAAGATGGACAACTTCTAAATGGTGTAATAACAACCTACTAAAATGTAATTACAATGCAATAGCAATAGACACTTCTAATGACAGGATGTGTATGCCAACGTGATTTCCTAAGTACGGCCTTGGCATAATGGGTGACTGTTAACATGGCGTGGAGATTATAGAGAGGTGTCTGAATGCAACAATCCAACCACACAGACTTGTAACAGTGCTGAAGGGCATCACGGTCACTCAAAACATCTGCAGTTGATGTGAACTCCAGACAAGCAAATTTATAATGTTAGCTAAAAATATGACACTTTATTAGCAGACATTGTACTTGCAATCAGGTATTATTATTTTATTAAGTCCAGTGACATGTAATGTGACTTTTCCACCACAAATGTCCCATAGCAATTTGTGTATGTGCAATCCATCAAACCATCTGTCCGTCCATCCATCCATCCATTCATCATCCATCCATCCATCCATCCATCCATCCATCCATCCATCCATCCATCCATCCATCCATCCATCCATCCATCCATC